>JAYJMB010039070.1:0-33036 GCA_036873735.1 Pouteria campechiana | reverse complement strand
CAAAGACAGCACACATTTATTTTGAGAGAAAGCGTGTGATTTATTTTGGATTTCTAAGATGCATTGTACTTTTCCTTAATCAAGGGTTTTCTCCATTGTGGAGATGTAATTAGGACCACTTGTAATCTGGGATGCGAACATACAATTTTTTCGATGTACACAGCAAGTGTAATTTGTTGAGGAAAATCAATAATAATGAAAATTATTTGGTTTATTCCAAAGGCGACCAATTTCGGTCATGTCATTCCATTTATTTATTTCTTCCTCATTTTATGTCCTTGATACAAGCAGTCCCTTTGCATTGACAATATTATACAAGTTATATTCAATTTGTGCAATATCTAAACAACTTCTTTAACAACTAATTACAACCCCAAATAACCAATCCCCAATTCTTACTTCATTGGTATCTTAGGGTTGAATCAAAACCATCACGTATAACTTTACTTCTCATTTGGGCATTACATAGAACAATTCATATTCATTATTCAAAATCCTAGTAATTCAACAAAGATCTCAAGGGGATCTCATTATCACTTAATTAACCATACAATTAAGCTCATTAAGCCATTAATTCACTCACTTTATTGCTAAAACATCATATACATAAAATTTCCCATTTCTACAGTTCATTCAATTACTATGAAGCCATAATTGGATTTTCTCATGGTCAAATCTTTCCAAAAATATTACAAATTACAATTATCATTTCCCTCATGACTCCCACATCAATCCATTATTCCCCCCAAAATTACTGTTTACGAACAACATGAAACCCTAGCTTAACAAAAATCATGAATTCGGTTAGAAAAACCAACTTACCACCAAATGCAAGTGTGGCTTTCATCCATGGATGAGATTCTAAGCTCAATGCTACAACTAGCTTACTCCATTTGTAGAAAATCAAAATTTTATCCTTTATTCACTTTTAGAATAATTGAAACTTGGAATGAGTTTCGTTGTTGATGACTCCCATGCATAGATCATCTCCTTTCTAGCTAAAATGGCAAGGAATTAGGTAGAAAAGAGGCTAAGGTAAGGGCTTAAGACATGGGAGAAAGAAAACAAAATAGAATGAACCAAAACAGAAGGGAACGGGGCTAAAAACCTAATCCACCGACCTTGGTTGCTGACCTACATCGCGACATTGATTTGGATGTTGCAGCGTCAAATCTGCTGATACTGCCCCTACCCCCTTTTTCGATCCGGCGCCGCGGTGCCATCCCTGTTGCCTCTTGTCTTAGTCCCTTTTTGCCTTATTGCTTCACCATTTCGGTTCTTCATTTACCATACATGTTTTGGCCATGATTTTTCCTTATAATAAGGATATAAAATGCATCAAAATTTGCATTAAATAACAAGGAATCGAATCATAACTATTCACATATACTTTTAATTAACACAATCATATTTAACTTATATGTAGTTCATAAATATTTAAATCATTGCATGTCAAAATTTCCTCCCCCTCTCAAATCATCCTTCTTCTATAGTCATACTGATGCGCAATTGCATAATTACCCAAAAACCAATACCTTAGGTGTTACACTATGTAAGAGGAGTTGGATCAATTCAAATAAAATGATATGTGGGCACTTGTTCCATGACCATCCCATCAGTTTGTAGTAGACACTAAATGAGTCTTCAGGAATAAATTAGATAAATATGGAATTGTGGTGTGAAATAAAGTAAGTTTGTTAGCAAAGGGTACCGTTAAGAAGAAGGAATTGACTTTGCAGAGTCTTATTGTCAACATTATTTTATATGATTTTGTTAATAACAAAACTTATATTAAAAAGAAGAATCTTGTATGCTTAGATCTTTAACAATCATATAAATGGTTATGAATTAATAAATGGTAATTAACATAAATACATAATTATGAATGATTAATTATACAAGCATACATTCCTCACTTTATGGTGTGCACACTATAAACATTTAATTTACCTTTATGCATTTAATGAAAATGTATATTATCCTTGCTTTACAAAATGATACAATCACATGAGGATAAAATACATTCTGATATTATTTATGAAAGTTAATAACGTAACAAGTGCAGAAATGTTTAAGTGTAAGATAATGATTATCTACAACAAACTACTACAACTATCTGCTACTTTCCAAAAGATCTGAACTGATGAAAATTATGGAAGAAGAAGAAAAAACAAGGTTTAGAGAAAAGCAACAAAGAAGGTTGCTTTAGATGCTTCCACGAACAAAAATAATAGGAGACAAACATGGCTTTGAAGATATGCTACAATAAGCTTGCATTTTTAATCAACCTTAATGAGAAAATACCAATAGACAAATGCAAAAAAAGCTAAAGAACAAGCCATGATCAGAGAGCTTGAATTGGGTTCAAGAAATTCGGGCCACTTATACTTGATCTGATCAAAGTCTATCCAAGATAAAGTACAAGAATAAAGAAGCAACTCAATGGCATGGCAGACAAATGAAGAAAGACAAAGAAGTAGTCGCCCAGATGACCAGGCACTAGTAAAGAGACTTTGTCTGATCAAAAAAGTTAAAGAAAGAATTCATCTGAGAATAAGAGGGCTGGATGCAAGGGAGTGAAACTTCAGCTGAGCTAAGACAGACAAACCAAGAATGAAGAAACATTGAAGTTGCTAGAAAAAACCCCTTATGTTGCTCAAAGTGTGCAGAAAAGCTAAAGAACTTTGTCTTATCTTCGGATCAAAAGGTCGTCTGTTACAACAGACAAAGTTTAGCCAAAGCAGAAGATGATGTAGATGCTACACTGTGAGCATAGACAAAGCTGAGAACAGACAATGTAATGCTTAGATCAAAAATGGGCTATAACAGACAAAGGCACGATCGTCTACAACTCACGATAGACAAATGCGATGTGCAAAGTATTCTATCCAAGATAAAGCAGAACACACTTCGTCTATCGCTTATACCAGATGAATGTCATACTTTAACTGATCGAGCAAGTTGAAATAAGCTTTATCTGGTACCTGCAATAGACAATAAGGAACAAAAGAAGAAAATCACACTTCGTTTGTTAGTGCAAGACTAAGCAAGCTTTGTTTGTCACCTCCAATAGATAACGAAGAATAAAGGAAGCATATCCTACTTCATCTGTTCATATTAAGGGAAACTGTTTATCAATTGATCAGCTCATCTTCGTCAGCGCCATTCAAAGTTAGTCTGTTATCTTTAACAGATAAACCATAAATACGAAGGATTAATAAATAGATAAATCTTATGGAGGAATTTTGGCAGACGAAGAAGAGTTTGTCTCTCAACCAAATTGACTTCGTTTGTGTCACTCAAAGTTCATCTGCTACTTGTAATAGACAAATCATTCTTATGGAAGTTCATTTGACAAACAAACCTATGAAGAATTCGTCTATATAGTGGCAAAAAAATCCAGGCAGAGAAAGACCATGACTTGTCAAAGGAAAACTCAATTTATGTGATTAGCATACAAATGACATCTGTACTCGTGTCATCATTGTGTAGACTTATGCCAGTCACCATTTTCAACAATAAGCAGCACTACAAGACTTTCAAGGCTATGACAAGCCAAACAAGGAATACCTTTTACACGGCTCATCTTCCTCTCTGAACGGCAATACAACAGCTCAAGACAAATCAGAAAAATATGAACTTCAATAGTAGAAAACCCAAATGGTCTTATTCATCCAATGCTGCTTTCATTTCTGCATTCAATGGATTCCATCTTCTCCAACAGTCGAGATTTTGAAGAAGCTATTTAAGGAGAAGAAGCAGGATGATTCAAAGGTGGTGAAGGAACCCATTCTAATGAGCTTAAGTATATGCAAATCCTTTCACCCATGGCCACGAGCTTAATCGTCTTACATCTTTTATGAGCTACAATCTGATTATCTTCATGGCCATTTTATTTACATTTTGAGAAGATCTTTATATATTGATAGAGCTGAAAAAGATTATATATTCCACTGTACTTAAATGTGCAATAGTTTTCTGATTAATCTGAAAACTAGAGAGTCTGTGGTAAACTTGATAAACCACATTGTAATGAGTTGTTGGTGATCTCTGAAAAATCATCAAGTTTGTTGGTGAGCTTCAAAATGAGTGAGTCAGTAGTAAGCTCAGGAAAACTACCAAATTTGCCTATGATCTTTGAAACGGGTGAGTTTTCTGGTGAGCCCCTAAAACCAGAAAAGTGTCAGAAACAATTACTTATGCCCCCTGGAGCTGGAATCCAAAAGAAGTGTCAGGGACACTTATGTATTCCATTGTACGGGGTATAGTGGAACCCAAGGCATAATAAGTTGGTGTCCTTGGAAGAGTGGATGTAGGGACAGGTTCCTAAACTACTATAAAATCGTCTTGTGTGTGTGTGTGTGTGTTTATTTTATTTCTCTATACTTTACTATTCTATTATTATTCATATTACGCCACACCACACACAAGTATGAAAAGAGAGAAATGATTTAATGGGGGTTAAGTAATGAATTTTTATTAATCCAATTCACCCCTCCCCTCTTGGTTTAAGCCATCCTAAGGGACTCTACAAGTGGTATCAGAGCGGGCTAAATAAAAAATTGATGTGTTTGGCTAACCCAACATTGTCATCTTATATGTTCTTCAAAGAGTAGTCCATCTTTCATCTTCCAAATTTTTGATAGATTAAATTGGATATAATAGAAAAGGAGATTAGAAACACCTCTTGTAGCCAAATGATTGTCATCTATTAAAATTTTCTATACTGTCATAAGTGAGGATGAAACGCCAGTAGAGCCAAAAATGTAACTCACTATATATTCTCTGACCCAACGTTTGTAAGGATGTCTTGGCTTATGAACTAATATATTCTCTATCACACACCACTTTCATTATTATTTAAACTAACTTGTGTGTAGAAAATCTAAGCAATGAGGAAATAATCTCCTGAAGAAGGAGAAAAAGAAAGGAGACTTGGTTTGAAGAAACAAATTGAAGATATGATGAAATACCAAGTTTCTTCAAAAGGTAAGTGCAAGTATGACACCCAAACTCAAAAATTCACATCATACATGTCATCATCTGTATTTAAATGTCATCTATATAGTTTTTATTTCATTTATAGAGCTTTATTTATGCATTTCCTTTGCTTAAATTTAGTCTTTCAATTATTTATATTTAAGTATCTATTCTTTTGTTAATAAGAAATTAGAACTCATGTTTAGTTCTTTAACTGCTTTCATTTATATGTCTGTAAAAATTTATACTCAAAACTCTACACTTCTATTATTTATTCATTGGTACATTGATTTTATACTTTTATTTATTAACTCATATTTATAGAACATAGAATTTAGAATAAGGGATTAAAATTAAATAATCTATGCACAACCTCCTTAGAACCAATGATTGATAATAAAATAGATAAACCCCAAAAGAACTTAAAGTAAAACTCCTTAAAGAGAATTAGGAATCTCACTGAAAAGTGTGTATATAGAGACCTAACTATACATCTAGATACTGATAAATTTAGAAATTCTTGCTTAATTTGTTGTACATACTTTTATGAACATAACCTAGGAATCCAGGCTAGGATACATAAAGTTCTGGAAACATAAAATACATTTGTTTAAAATAAATAACATTCAAATAAATAGATATTTCAAAGATAAAAACACCTTAAAGACATATAACCTTAAAATATACTCAAAACTATAAAAATGTAATTGAACGATTATGCTCAAAATAATCGTAGACAAGACTAAGTTGATATAGCATATGAGATTAACTATCATTCACAAATATGCTAGCTCACATAACTCATTAATTAATTGAAGTAAAGTACTTATTATAGTCATTCATGAAAACTGCTTTAATTTAACAACTTGATTCTTTGCATACTATTATGTTTAAAATGACTCTTTGCACTGATATATATTGAAAATGCATGTCCACTCATTAACAAAGAAATAGTGCAAGAATATTTTAAGTGTATGCAAGAAGGCTTGAGTTGAGCATAGAAGAAAGTGATCAATGAGAAATCAAAACCTTCTTCTCAGCTCATAAATCCAAGTAAAAGAGCCTACAATTTCAAGTTCCAGATGCAAAGAAATGATTGAAACTAGAGCACAAAACAACATCAAATCCTCAAAAACAACATCAAGGGCTTGATAGCAAAAGCTAAACGCTTAGTCAAGAATGACAACAACACTTATGACCTCAAATGAGATATCTACAAAGGCTGTGCTAAAAGAGATAAGTTATCTAAACTTGATCATACATTTCATTGCTATATACTCTGAATGCCTCTGAATAAATTACTTTGGATTTGAATAGATGTGACTTTATTGCTTGAGCTAAGTCTCCCTGAAAATCTTAATAAGCCTTAAAATGATCAAAACTATAAGCATCATTATAGTCCTAAGGCATAGTCAAGCTTGTTTGGAAAACCTCATAGTTTAAGGTCTCAAAAAGGGATTCCATTCCTAGTCATTCTTCTGTAATAATTCTTATTGGCTTGACCTAAAACATCCTAAATAAAAACATGAAAAAAAATTTAGTAATAACTATAATGCATGTGAATATTTAACTCATAACAACTCTTTTTGGTAAATTAATTAAAATGGTTCTAAACAATCCCTAGCAATCTAAAAGGATTAAATTTAAAAGTTTTTCAAACTAATATTAGCATAAAACTTTTTGAGATTCTAGTCTCAGAAAACATTAGAACGAGTGTAAAAACTTAGAACACAAAAAAATCTCTTAACAAAATAAACTCTACATAACTAACTAATCACAAACTTAGAATCCAAAGTCATAAAATCCACAATAAAATGAACCATTATAAAGAAATTTAAGGGAAAGAGATCCAAGAGCTGATGAGTAACCAACAACACTTAAATGAAACAAATTCCTTAAAAAGATAATAAAAACATTCCCACTGTTCAAAACAAATAAACAAAAGAAAATAAGAAGCCTCTATCTTCTTAAAACTTCTATAATAATTGCTAGCTCCTCAACTCACTACTAAGCCTTAGACAATTCATTCTCTAATACCTTAATATGATTCATAATTCTCCCATAATCTATGTAGCGGTAAGTCAAAAGAAGATCCGAGCTTTCATTTATCCTCCTAGCCTACCTCAGTTCCGTCTTCAGCTGCTTCACCTCTTCCTTCAAAAAGAAAACCTGACTACTTCCCTCAATCAAATTCTACTCCATCTCTGACTTCTCAACATCACACTACAATTAGTCAAATTGCTACCCTCTAATGTAAATGAAGTAGAGAATATCTAGGGTCATAACTAGATACCAAGAGACGTATTAACTCTATGGCTCAAATCTCTATAACTGTCTTCTTGATAAAAACAACAAGAATAGTTCATTAGCGGCACTAATAGAGACCCAAATAGGATCAAATAGAAACATGCATTGTCACTTTAGGAATATGATTTTGATGAATAAACTATGCTAACTGCATTTAAATGTTAATAATACACTCATGAAGAATATAATAATCATAAGCACAAAAATTGAAAGATAAAATTTTAATGGTTGAAATATTAGATCTAAAAGTTCAAGACTTTAATAAAAGAAATTATTTACTCAACTAAAATGTTAAGAACTATTTCCAACTCATCAATTTTCTGAAAAATCTTGGCTAACTATGTCTCCAAATTCTTAATGCGTTCTATGGCTTTCATGTGAGCCATGGAATTCTTGGTCAATAGATGATTAAAATAAGTAGTAATACCCCTGGTATAGAACAAATCTTTCTTTAACACTTTAATCCTGTCATGAAGAAATTGAATTTTCTCTACATTTGCCTTATCATCAACTTGTATTTGCTTCAAAGGAGAACTTGACGATGCCATGGTATCAGAGACTGCCTTGGTGTACACTGAAACATCATTCTATCTCTGACTACTCTATACATGACTGAGAATTCGAAGCATCACTCCATTTCCCAAGCAACCTATTGATTTTGTCATTAAAATTTCTAACCGTCTCCTTTGATATTAATGACTATCAGAAGAAGAAAGTGGAGCACATTAAAAGACAAGGACCCAACACTAAACTCAATAACTTAGAATCATGCATTGACAGACTTATCTATTTGCATGAAATCATTTTGAATATTAACGTCCTTGTATAAAATAATTTTGATGAAGAATATATGAATTAATGCAAGCTAAAAAGATGGTCACATTCTTCAAAAAATACTCAAACTATATTTGCAAGTTGGTTACATGTTTAAAATCTCAATTATCTTCTTAATATTAATGAAAGCTTGCGACCCTTAAATATGCATGACACATGATGAGAGAACATTTGTGATTTAGAAGAGAAAAACTAGTAAGGGCTCTAGGCGACAGGGGGAGAGATGAATTTCTACAAGTGTTATAAGAGATAAGAAGGGAAATAAAATACCACAAGTACATGTCAAAGGGGAAGATAAACTATAAATCTTTTAGATTATGACAAAAAAGGGGAGAGAAATGTTAAAGACTTTTAAGAAATGTAAAAGACTAATAGTTAGAGTTAGAAAAATGATAAAAGGATCGAACCTATAGGATTATATAAGTCAAATATTTAGAGGGGGATTAAAAGAAAATTCCTAATTTTTGTACAAGTCCTCAAAGTTTTGTTATCATCAAAAAGGGAGAGATTGTCAGCATTATTTTATATGATTTTAATGATAATAAAACTTATATTAAAGAGAAGAATCCTGTATGCTTAAAACTATAACAATCATATAAATAGTTATGAATTGATAAATAGTAATTAAAATAAACACATAACTATGAATGATTAATTATACAAGACAAAATAGAACACACTTCATCTATCACTTACACCAAATGAATGCAACACTTCGTCTGTCCAAGCAAGTTGAAGTAAGCTTCATTTGGAACTTTCAACAGACAATAAGGAATAAAAGAAGAAAATCATACTTCGTCTGTTAGTGTAAGACTGAGCGAACTTTGTCTATCACCTCCAACAAACAACGAAGAACAAAGGAAGCATATCCTACTTTATTGTTTATATTAAGGAAATTGTTTGTCAATCGATCAGCTCATCATCGTTAGCGCCATTCAAAGTTAGTCTGTTATCTTTAATAGACAAATTATATACATGAAGGATTGATTAACAGACAAATCTTATGGAGGAATTTTGGCAGATAAAGAAGAGTTTGTCTCTCAGTCAGTTCAACTTCCTCTATGCCACTCAAAGTTCATCTGCTACTTGCAATAGATAAATCATTCTTATGGAAGTTCAACTGACAGACAAACCTATGAAGAATTCCTCTACAACGAATGACAGACAAATGCAAATAGAGAGAGACCGTGACTTGTCAGAGGAAAACTTGATTTATGTGACTAGCATATAAATGGCATCTACACTCGTGCCATTATTGTGCAAAATTATGTCAGTCACCATTTTCGGCAATAAGCAGCGCTGCATGACTTTCAAGGCTGTAACGAGTCAAATGATGAACACTTTTTTATACAACCCATCTTCCTCTCTAAACTGCAATATAGTAGCTCAAGACAAATCAGAAGGACTTGGACTTCAATAGTAGAAAACTCAAGCAGTCTTATTCATTCAATGTTGCTCTCATTTCTGCATTCAACAGATCTCATCTTCTCCAATTGTCAAGATTTTAAAGAAGCTATTTAAGAAGAAGAAGAGAGACAATTCAAAGGTGGTGAAGGAAACCATTCTTCCTTCCACTCATGGCCACGAGCTTAATCATCTTACATCTTTTATGATCTACAATTTGCTTATCTTAATGGCCATTTTATTTACATTTTGGAAAGATCTTTATGTATTGATAGAGCTGAAAATGATCATATCTTCCCATGTGCTTAAATTTGTAATAGTTTTCTGGTTAATCTGAAAACCAGAGATTTTGTGGTAAACTCGGTAAACTATATTGTAATGAGTTGTTGGTGATCTCTGAAAAATTATCAAGTTTATTGGTGAGCTTCAAAACCAGTGAGTTGGTAGTGAGCTCGGGACAACTACCAAGTTTGCCTGTGATCTTTGAAATAGATGAGTTTCCTGGTGAGCTTGTAAAACCAGAAGAGTGTTAGGGATATTTACTTATGTCTCTTGGAGATAGAATCCAGAAGAAGTGTCCGGGACACATATATTCCATTGTACATGGTATAATGGAACCCAAGGCACAATGAGGAAAATTATCCAACAGGGGTAAAGCAATGAATTTTAACCCAATTTACCTCTCCCCTCTTGGGGTAAGTCACCTACAAGACTCTACACTTATGCCCTTGTTGCTAGGATTGGAGCCATTAGAATGCTGTTAGCTTTTGTATCTTTTATGAATTTTAAGTTGCATCAGATAGATATCATAAGTGCATTGTTGAATAGTTTCATTAATGAATGGGTTTATGTGAAACACCCTCTTGGGTTTGAGAATCCTAATGATCCAAACCATGTCTTCAAATTCAAGAAAGTTGTCTATGATATTAGAGGCTTAGCAAGTTCTTCTTTGAGAAAGGATTTATTAGGTGTGAAGTAGATACCGCACTCTTCATTAATCATGACATGAAAGATATTTTGATTGTTCAAATTTATTTGGATGATATTGTTTTTGGTGCTACTAATTACAAATTATGTCAAGAGTTTTCTGAAGTCATGCAGGAAGAATTTGAAATGAGCTTGATGGGAGAATTGAACTTCTTTTTGGGTTTGCAAATCAAGTGAATGAAGGAATTAATCTTCATCCACAAAGCAAAATACACTAAAGAACCCCTGAAGAAGTTTGAGTTGGAAGATAGAAAACCTTTGGGAACTCCAATGAGCACATCAATCAAGATGAACAAAGATGACAAAGGTAAATCCATCTGTTAGAAGCTTTAGAGAAGCATGATAGAATCTTTACTCTATTTAACTGCTAGTAGACGTGATATTATATTTAGTGTTTGCTTGTGTTCTAGATTCAAGTCAGATCCTAAAGAATCATATCTTATAACTATTAAAAGAATCTTTAAATACCTTTTATATACACCAAAACTTAGTTTATGGTATCCAAAAGGTTTAAATTTTAAATTAGTTGGGTACTCATATGCTGATTTTGCTGGTTATAAAATAGATAGAAAGAGTACCTCAAGGAAATGTCAGTTTCTTCAAAGCATAATCATGTCATGGTTCTCTAGGAAATATACAATTGTTGTATTATCGATTACTTAGGCTAAATATATTGCTGCAGGTAGTTGTTGTATATAGATTCTTTGGATGAAACAACAATTGGGTGACTATGGTTTGAAGTATGTTGATATATCTATTTGATGTGACAATACCAGTGTTATTAACTTGACTAAGAGTCCAATACTGTATTCAAGAACTAAACATATAGAGGTTAGACATCATTTCATTAGAGATTGATGAGAACGTAAAATGTCATATTTTATTCCCTTAATATTTAGTCTTTTGCACTTATTTGGTTCTTAAATGTACTCATTATTCTTATATTTTGATTTAGGAGATAAATGAAGTTGTTAAGTGCAAAAAAAAGCTAATTGGATAATTTTGGATAGCTTCGACATCGCTTCATAATCTGAACATCACTTCAAGGCCATTTTTGGTATACAATCACAATTTCTTATGTCACAAAGAAAAGGTTTTCAAATCTTGCCTCTCAACTCTAACCTATAGTTAGAATTCTTTACCTAACCTACCAGCTAAAAATTAAAATAAGAAGATGTGAGTTTTGGTGAACTCAGTAAGCATGTTAGTAAACAATAATTAATCCAAATATGCACAATAACTAATCCAAATATAACATATTTCACTCCAAACCAAACAATCATATCTTTATGGTATAAATATATCATAAATATGCCATACTAGTATGAACATGTCATAACTATGCCACTTGAGTAAGATCTATTAAAATATCCACATGGAATGTTTCTCATTCCATCAATACATACGCTCATTCAATTATCCTATATACCAAAATAAAGAATCTACCCTGAGACATTAGCATATAAACCTGGCATTTATATATAATGAAATATAAATAATTACAAATTTTGAATACAAACCATAACAAACCCATTCCCACATTTGTCTGCCCAAGACCGAAATCAATCATGATGGTAATCTACTTCACTAGAATTATACATATCCAATTACAATATGATAAATAAATCTATACGACATACCATTACTTCACATTATATATCATTTAGGATTTTTAATTACAATCAAATATAAACACATTATGAAATTACAGTCACAATTTCTTATACCATAAAAAAAGGTTTTCAAGTCTTGACTCTCAACTCCAACCCAAGGTTTGAATTCTTTACTAGAACTACTAGCTTAAAATTAAAATAAGAAGGCATGAGTCCTGGGAGAACTCAGAACTAAGCACGTTAGTAAATAATATTAATCCAAAGATACATAATAATTAATCCAAATATAACATATTTCACTTCAAACCAAACAATCATATCTTCATGGTATACACATATCATAAATATGTCATACCGGCATGAACATCTCATAACTATACCACTTGGGCAAGACCTATTAAAATATCCATACGGAATGTTTCTCATTCCATTAATACATATGCTCATTCAATTATCCTATATACCAAAATAAAGAATCTTGGAATAATCCTTCTCCCATCCATCATCCCCACTACTTCTATCCACACATTCATGTAGCATAATAATATCAAATAATACAACTTAAGGGGATATTTGTTCTCCCCATTCAACCAAGCATTCACATATTAGATCAATTATCAATTCATATTTGAAAATGGGATATTTTGTATCCCACTCATAGAGACACATACACAAGAATAATCATATGCTCATATTACAAGTAAATACTACCTATGTCAATCCAAGGGATATTCGCTATCCCTAAAATTCATGCATTCACAAAATTAATATAAACATCAACTATTAAGTATCATGGGATATCCACTATTCCCAATCAATCATACATGCCCAGATTCAAACAAATGGGTATCCCCATGCATTCAACAAAACCATGCCTACATACTTGTATGATGACCCATGTAGAAATCTTTGTGTTTTTTGGCATGGCTTTCCATCCATATTCCAATAGCCCTACAGATATATCACAATTCTCATTACATATGTTTTGTATATAAACATAGCTCTCATTAAACTAATTCAAGGCAAATAACTATAAATTCTATATGCCATGATCTATCCATATTGCTATCCAATGTAGATTCTCAACCTCAATCCCTTCTTTACCATTCTTTACATGTATTCAATACTTATTTAAAATGCCTATTTAATGGCCAACTTGTGGCTACAATGGGTTTAGCCAATCCCATCTTGTTTCTTGCTCAATCATTTCATTAAACATCTTATAAACATCACTAAATTTATAATTGTTCAACAAAGAGTATAAAAGGGATTTCCTTTCCAACCACATATAACCATCATACAACATAAGTTAACATGTAAAGAACCATAAAAATAATTTAGTTAAGGTTTTAATTTGATCCATTCACTGTTAAAATACCCTGTACATGAAATCTCCTTTTCAACAGTTCATTAAGTTACTATGCAGCCATAATTGGATTTTCTCATACCCAAATTCTTCCAAAATATGATAATTCATAATTTAATAATTTCCCCTATGATTCCCACATTAATTACTATCAATTTCCCCCTAAAAATACTATTCACAAAACCCTAGTAAGGCACAACTCATAAATTAATTGAAGAAAAACGGACTTACCATGCATATCAAATGTTGCTGCCTTGCTTAAACAAGAACCCAACCTCAATCATCCAAGAATGTCCATGAATCACACACTAATCCAATTTTCCTCATTGGTTCCCTTGTTCAAGCAAGCCAAATATGGATTTGGGTGGGTAGTTGATAGATTCTATGATTAAATCATGTTTTTCCTTGCTAAAATGGAAAAAACATGGGGCAAATAGGGCTATGGAATGTGTTTGGATTAGAGGGAGGTAGGAGAGCTCAAATGGGATGAAAAAGAGGGGCTAAAGCACTTAAATAGATTACCATTTTGGTGCTCCGACGCACAACCAGAATAGATTTCGCGGCATCAAATGCCAGTATCGCGGCATCAACTTGCTGAATACCTAAAAAAATAGCCTTGCTAAAGTGACGTCGCAGCATCCAATTTTGATATCGCGGCATCTACCTCACTGGATGCTCAATTTTTTGCCTTGCTAAAACTATGCCGCGGCATGGAATTTCTATGTTTCGACATGGAATTTCTATGCCAACATAGTATTAGTAATTTTAACATAAATTTTACATTTGATCTCTAATTCATCTAATTTTTAAGGATTTGGAAAGATAAATTTAAGTTTTATAACTTTTATGTTGACTACATTTTCCAAATCATCTCTCATAATTGTCAGATTTTTAAATAAAGTGACAATTTTTAATATTCTCAGTATTTTTTTTACCCATGTGTAGCAATTTTGGTGCATTAATCATAAATTTCTCATACAATATATAAATTAGGTAATTCTTAATTCATTGAAAATATAATTTCAATATCTACAACTTTTATATTGAAAACTTTTCTGAAATCACCAATCATCTAGGTCAAAAATTGGACACAAATGACCCCTTTTTCAAATTCACATTTGTTGGTATAAAAGCATGGTTTAGATGATAAACAAAACTTGATTAAAGATTATATACTAATGGTAGTGCCAAGGTTTTAGTATGAAGAATCAAGTTGCAAGCCTTACAAAAAATGAACATAGAAAACATATTCCAACACATTAAGGCTTGGGCAAGTAAAGAAGCAAAAGATGAAGTGCCGTTATAGACAAAGAACAAATGAAAAGGATTCAACTGTCTCCATTTGTCTATCAAAGTGGAAGATTATATCTGATAGATGCAAAGCAGTGTGCGTACAACAGACTTCATATATCACAAGCAAGTCACAATTAAGCCAATGGTCGTTTGTTGAGAATAGACAAAAGCAGAGAAGTGAAGATCTTCTAGTGGCACATTGAAAGGTCATACGACAAAGCAAAGACTTCGTCTATCATAAGTGAGCCAATGATCATTTGCTATAAATAAACAAAGCAAAGAAGTGAAGGTTGTATGGCAGGACAAAAAGTTCATCTGACAGAGCAATGGCATTTGTCTGTTCAACTAAGCTTGTCTATTATCTATAACAAACAACTCACTAGATGAAGCAATGAAGAAAATCCGTCTGCGCTTCAATAATTTGTCTGTTACTTATAATAGATAGCTCAACAGATAAAGTGCTGAAGAAACAAGTCATCCATGCTTCTATTGTTCAATAGACAAACCAAAAGATAAAGCACTGGAAAGGCTACTACTTATGAAAGACAAATCAGAAGATGAAGAAACTTTGTCTTATGAACAGCTGGATATACTTCGTCTATCATAAGTAAAAGAGGAGCAGTGTTCAAGCCGAATAGTTGGTCTTTGTTCACCATTAATAACACCCTTTCTATATTGATGAAAAAGTCAGCCATTGTAGCAATACCTCGACCAAAGCTCATTAAGAAACTAAAAATCATCTTCTCTAAGGTTAGTGTTGTAGGCATTTCAACAAATAAGGATTAAGTAGAAGTCAGAGAATTCAAATATGCTAATTAGAATAGGGATTCATCTTCTAGATCAGGGTAGGGATAGATGATATCCTTAGGTTTGGTGTATTGTCCATTGGTGTGAATTTTTCTTTAGCTACTTGAAGACATCAGAGTTTGCTTTCATTTTGGACATGTACTCTTGGAATTGAATGAAAATGGGATTTGTTGGGATTGGTTCCAATTTTGAAGTAGGTGCAGGTTTGGAAACATATCATTTAGTTTCAAAAGAATCAGATGAGGAGCTTATGGAAGTGGGCTTTTCAGGGTATTATTGATGTGGAACTAACTTGGTAGGAATGTGGGTGCTTGCAAGGATGGTAGTAAAATGGGTTTGTATGGAACAATGGTTAGAGTCTAAACTTCTTTGGGTTGAAGTTCAGATGATGAGGAGACATGAGATGGACTGAAAGGTGTTGGGGTTTAGTGAGTGTTCTAGAACAGAAATGAGTGAGTTGAAGAGGAATGAGAAGAATGAAGTGGTTTGGATGGATGAGGCATTGTGTGAGCTTGAGTAGACTCAAGCAAAGAAATGAGATTGTTCAGCTTGAGGTGTACTAACTCCTCAAGTTTATACATCCTTTGAGAAAGAGATTCTAAACTGTTTTGTAACTAGATGAATAGTGAGTTGGGTTTCTAAGATTGTTTGGAATTGCTAGCGGTCTAGGATGGTTGATGGGATGGATTGATAGGATCTTAATGGAGTGGTTTGGTGAGATTGTGTAGGCCGATGTGAGAGGGTGCTACTACTATTTAGCTTGTTAGTCCCGTAAGGTATATAGCTCAAGAGAGGAGGGGTGAATTAAGCAATTAAAAATTATGGCCAATAAAATTAATGTGCTATGGTCAAATAGATATCAAATTGGGCATCACAAGACACTGGAGATTTTTATAGTAGTTCGGCCCAACTCAATACCTACTCCACTCTTTGAGTCAGCTTCCCTTACTGCACTCAAGTTGGTTTTTCACGAGCTTACCAACAACTAATAAACTAGTGTTCAGAACACACCAGAAACTCACTAGTTTCCAAGATCACCAGTAAACCTATACAGTAGTGGTTTTCCCTAGTTCACTACTAACTTACTAGTTTCCAAGATCACCAGCAAACTTATACAATAATGGTTTTTCCGAGCTCACCACCAACTCACTGGTTTCCAAGATCACCAAGAAACTTATACACAGCAAGTCTCTCTACTTGCTGAAGTAGATAAACTGCAAAGTAATTGTATAGCGAGTTGCCTCTTTGCTAGGCTAATTTATACACTAATGAATACAAATGGAATAGATATTCAATGAAGAATAAAGGATATCAAAACTCTAGAAATAAGGTGATGATTTGATCTTTAACACAAGATTTCTTTTTAAGCATGGTGGAGATTGAATATCGTAAAGGAAGAGAACTTTTCTTGAGAGTAGTTGTTCGTTAGTGCTCTTTTCTTTTCTTTTTTTCAATCTCATTTTTCTCTTTCTTACCTTCTTCTTTGTTCTTGCACCACCTTTATATTATCTTGTATTCCAGTTATGGTGTAAGTCAGGGCAGGTTCAACCTGAACCCAACTATCCCAACCCGCATTCTAGGCTAGGTTGGGAACATAATATTCCGCCCGAACCCAAACCCTAACTTGCACTCTCCAGGTTTGAGGTGGGTAAGGGGGTCAGGTAACCCACCTGAACCCACATGTATATTTAAAAAACAAAAAAATAAATAAAAATACACAAGGCAACAACCCTAAGTCCCCAACTCCCATTCGTCATTTTGGCTGCAACCCTCCTACAAACTCTCGCCATTGTGCATTTGTGCCTGCTGCCCTAAGGAAGAAGCCATTCCTCTGGCAAAGAAGATATTCCTTCGAAGAAGAAGCCATTCCTCCAACAGTCTCACCGCTATGCCTGCTACCCTAAGAAGAAGTCATTCCTCCTACAGTCTCGTTGTTGTGCTTGTTGCCCTAAGAAAAAGACATTCCTTATTTCCTCTCCCACCGCCGGCCTATCCTCCTACCTCCTGTTGTCCTGAGTTCCTAACCAGTAAGATAGTAACCAGTTCGATGAAAACCCTCTTGCTTTCTCCCCTCTGTTTCCCTAATTCCTCTTGTCTCCTAGTGCCCCAACTCGCACCAACCCACAACCTTCACCCCTACCAACCTGCCCTGCTATCGGCCGACAGTCGACGCCTGTGCTAGCATGCTTTGCTACCGCCTAACACAAAATGCCCCCGCTCTGCCGAGTGTCAACTGAGTCACTGACAGCAAGTCTGTGACTGCCTGCAAGGTAAATTTCATTTTTTGCTTCTTGTAGATTTGACTTATATTATGCCTATTTTCCATTTTTAAGTTGAATTTTCTGATTTTGTGTATTTTATTTGAAGATTGCTTCAAATTATGTAATGATGTCCATTTCTCGTTTATGCTTGTAGACTTGGTTGTATTTTTTGCTTTTGTTTATGGTTTTTTTTCCATCTTGAGTGGGGTTATTTGAGTTATTTCAAGTATATTTTTACAATGGAAGAAGAAATAGGCAATCATGGAGCTTCTAGTACTAATAATGAACCTTCTAGATCTGAGGTTCAACCTATTGCTAAAAAAGCAAAAGGATTACCAAGTAGATCAGAAGTATGGGATCATTTGGAAACGTTTCCACAAAGGCTGGGCAATGTTGATAGTTTTTGTGTATGCAAATATTGCAAGATGAGATTGAAGTATAATAGTAGGTGGGGCACAAGTAGTTTAAAATGGCATGTTGATAATTGTGGCAAGAGCATAAGCAAGGGTGATCCCAAGCAACAACTATTAACTTTTGCAAAAATTGGCAATGATGGTGCTCCAACCAATTAGAAGTTTGATCAAAGAAGGTCTAGAGAAGATCTTGCAAAAATGATAATTATTGATGAATTGCAATTTACAATTATTGAGAAAAGAGGTTTTTGAAACTTTACGAGTGGAGCACAACCACTCTTTAAGTTTATGTCTAGAATAACAATTGCTAAGGATTGTATGGAAATTTATCGATCAGAAAAAGGAAGTTACTAAAAAATTTTACAGATCAAGTTCAGCATGTTAGCTTGACTATGGATTTATGGACTTCAATTCAGAATATTGGGTATATGTGTGTAACTGCAAATTTTATTGATTTTGATTGGAATTACAATAAGAAGATCATTAATTTCATGCTTTCACCTTCTCCACACACTAGTGATGTAATTGCTCAAGCTCTTGAACATTGTTTGGTTGAATGGGGTTTGAAGAAAAAGTGTTTCACTGTGACAGTTGATAATTCAACTCTAATGATGTTGCGGTGTGTGTTTTGAAAAGAATACTTATGAAAAGATCAATTATGTTAGTAACTAGAGAGTATTTTCATATCAGATTGCAGCACATATAGTGAGCCTTATTATGAGAGAAGGGTTGGAGGAAATCAGCAAATCAATTAGTTGTATTTGAAGTAGTGTAATATATGTTAGAAGTTCTCTAGGAATGCAACAACATTTTTATAAGTGTATTGTCAAAGAAAATCTAGCTACAAAAGGAGGATTGTGTTTAGATGTGCTGACCCATCAGAACTCCACATATCTAATGCTAAAAAGTGCCTTAAAGTTTCAAAAGGCATTTGACAGGTTAGAAATGGAAGATGCAAGTTTTTAAAAGGAGGAACCTCCTACTGAAGATGATTGGGAAAATGCAAAGTTTTTGTGTAAGTTTTTAAAGTATTTTCATGATGTTACTATTCATTTCTCTGGATCTTCTTATGTTGCAAACATTTATTTTGTTGAGCTCTACAAGATAGAGGAGCTTCTATCTAATGTTGCAATGGAAAAAAATTCACTCATTCATAATATGTGCATCAAAATGAAAGGCAATTTTGACAAATATTGGGGTGGAATTGAAAAGCTCAACATGTTATTAGTTATTGCTTGTATTTTGGATCTGCGATACAAGGTGAAATACATTAGATTTTGTTGTACAAAACTTTATGGAAATGGTAGGGCGTTAGAGATTATTCAAAAAGTGAAAAGTTCACTTCAAAAGATTTTTTAGAATTATCAAGATAAGTGTTCTTCTATTGAAGTGGAATATGATAAAAGTGCACAAGGGGGGGACATTGATGAATCAATAGATGATTATGCTAAATTTATACAAGATGAAGAAATAATAGATGTGAAGATAGAAGTAGATCGATACCTTGAAGAAAGGGTGGAGTGTGATGTACCACATTTTGATGTTTTGAAATAGTGGTCTACAGCCACTAAGTATCAGATTTTATCTTATATGGCATGGGATATCTTGGCTATTCCTATCTCTACAGTTACTCTGAATCAACATTTGGTATAGGGAGCCAAATACTTGACCAATATCGAAGTTCATTGTTACCTATGATAATAGAGAGTTTAATCTATGCTCAAAATTGGTTGAGTTTATTGGATGATGAGTATGAATGTGATATAACACAAATAGGTAACTTTCTATCTATTCACTTAATATAGAACTCTATGTTTATAATGTACATTATTAAACTCTATGTTTATTATTTTGAAGATACTACCAGTAGCATTGAAGTAACGTCTACATCTAATATTGTTGAGTTTGAGGTAATTAAATATAGCTGAAACTTATGTATAAATTTAGGATTACAATTTAAAGATGCTAATATATAAGTATTTGATTTTTTTCATGATTGATGAGCAATTTGGTTAAAGAAGTGTGAATGGCGATTGAAGAACTATGAAAGGCGATTAAAGATGCTTATGTGTTAGGTCTGTTGCTTATTGTTGATTGGGTATATAAATAGTTTTCTTATGAATGTTCAAAATCCAAAAGCATTTTTTCATATGGCTGGTTTTGTAGGATATTATAGCTTCTTTAACTCAATGGAATTATGTAAGAACCTTTGATGACAATTTCATTTCTTGTGAATTGAAATGTATTTGGTATTTGATTCCAATCTATTAGTTTGGTGATTTCAATTTGTTACAATGGAATTGTTTATAGCTGAATTCCAATATGTTAGTTTGAATTATTTATAATGGAAATTTATTTAATATGATATGCTAGCTGGTTGTAAGACTTTCAACCTGAACCCTAACCCAAAGTCAACCCGCACATGTAGGGTTAGGGTTAGGGTTGGGAAAGGGTTATAAAAGTGAGGGTTAGGGTTAGAGTTGGGAAAAGATTGTAAAAGTGAGGGTTAGGGTTGAGCCAACCCAAACCCGCACCAAACCCACCCAATTTACACCCTTAATTCCAATCTTTTGTGATCAATGACTTTCATTAAATGAGGAAGACCGTTCTAATTATCGCTTGTTGAGAAAAGTTACCTTCTAATTGATGTGCATTAGTTAGGAAAGTCCACAGTGCCCTAGAAGAGGTATTTTGAGTTCATTCCTTTTGAGGAAAGAGGAGAGGTCTCACCAAGGGCACATAACCTCTAAGAATAGAATTGTTGACAGTAAGGAGAATGCTTTGTTTGAATTTCTTTCTGTCTTTGGATAATTCACTTTTTCTGAAGTTAATGCTCTCTATTCATGTGAAAGATTTGTTCAACTATCTTGTCTAGTACTTGTCCAATGTTCTTTAGCTTGCCTTAAAGTTAGTTATGGATAAACTTTCTCTAAAAGGGATAGGAAGAGTCTTCTTTGTCCAAGCATGCTGTGTTTCTTCTTTGTCCAAGCATGCTGTGTTTCATTCACCCAAAGCAAGTTTCAAACAAATCAACTGAATTTTTACTTTGTCCGAAGTTAATTTTAGATAAACTTTGCCCCATTTTTCTTGATAGAATGAAATTCTTTCATTCTACTTTGTCCAAAGTGCGTCTTTTTCTTTTGCATTTATCCAAGATGTCTACCTTAAGTCCTTTTGCATTTGTCTGAGATGTCTGCCTTAAGTCTTTCTTTTGCATTTGTCCAAAATTTTTGCCTTAAGTCCTTCTTTTGCATTTGTCCAAGATGTCTGCCTTCAGTATTTCTTTTGCATTAGTCCAAAATATCTTCCTTAAGTCTTTGGATGAAGTTCTTCCTCACTCTACTTTTCCCAAGATTAATTTTAGATTATCTTCATATTGTGGACGGACAACTTTTGATTAGAACTATGAGATTCAACTTTGTCCTTTTACCTTTGTCCGAATAAGATGTTGTCCATGTATGGCTAAAGTAAGTCTTTGTTTTATATTGGCTTTTTCTGAAGACATTCTTGTAGTAGTTGAGGTTTCATTTTCCATAATTTCAAATGTATTTTGTGGCTTCAAAACTATATCATCTTAGTGCTGCTCTTGGGCAATTACATTTTCCTCCATTACCATGGATTGTATTTTTGATATGTTCTTGATCACCCTGTCCACTAGACTTGAGTTGTTTCCAGATATGCTATTCATTACAGCACACTTGGGAACAACAATAAGTACCTTAACTGTTCACTTATATGTTTTTATTAATCATCAAAAAGTTAGCCATTTACTTTATTTATCATTTGAATCATGCCAAATTAAGAGGTTTGATTCAACATTCTCTCCCTTTTTGATGATGATAAAATATTTGAGTGAAATAGATAAATCATGCATAATGTATGGAAGCTATCATTTAAATTCTTATGATAACACACTTGTAGCTCCCCCTCAATTAGTGCATGTAGTACTCCCATTGAATTCATGCATATAATAACTAGTTCATAATAGTGCCTAGTTTTCTATTTCATATTATTTCTCCCCCTTTTTGTCAGAGTCAAAAAGTAGAATATTCTTTTTTGAAGAAAAGATAAAATTCAAGCATTAAACAAGTAATGTTGCAGAACTCATGAAAAATTCAGACTTCATTGATGAGAGAATTAGATATAAAATGTGTGACAAAAGACATCAATGAGTTCAAGGAGAAATGTTGTTATAGACAAAAAAAACTTTGTAGTTGATCATTGGTTGTCCTTGGACATCTAGGAGACACTTTTGTAATCGACAAGCTTGATTCTAAGCCAATAGTCAAGATCTACTAGGTATGGATAGGGAAGAGGCTTCCCTTGAGCAGTTGCTTTAGCATTTGCTTTCATCCTCCGATGGAAAAGGTTGTGACTTGTGGGAATGGGGTTGATATGTCTATAACCTAGTGAGAAGTCAAAGGATGTTGTTTGGGAGTCTTTAGCAATAGGTGTTCTGGTGAGAAAAGCTTTGGTTTTGGAGGCTGGTACCTTGAATCTAGGAGGCTTGGTCTTAGAAGGAGCAGGAAGTGTTGAAGTGGCAGATGATGGACCAATAGAAATGGTTGAAGTCGTAGTAGAGGATGAAGTAGAGGAGGTCGTAGTAGAGGATGAAGCAAAGGATATGATTCTGTTTGGTAGAACAAATCTTAACCTTTCAAAATAGTCGAGATTATCAAATTCCGGTAGTGTGAAGGTAATTTTGTAAAATATGCATCTATCTATCTAAACCTACACTGTAGATACATATCTTTTGGATAATTGGTTTGGATGAAGAAGGTCCTTTGAAATTTAGTATAAAGTTATCTACAACCTTATATATGTTTGGAAATTTTTGTTTGAAAATTTTAGGGTATGGCTTTTTCATTATAGTGACATTGAATTTAATGAACTCAGGATCATCAAACTGTGGAAATGGAACATCTAAATGGCTAAAAATTGCTTTCTAGGTCTCCCATTCAAAGGTAGCACGTTCATTTATTCTTTTTCTATGCTCAATTTCTTCTTGTGTCAATCTTATTTTCTTATTAATTTTTCTAGGAGGTGGAATAAAAATATTTGGAGGCAAAAATTCATGTGGATTTGATGCACTTAGTGGATAGTGTAAAGACTTTTTTGGAGGAGTGAGAGTATATGGAAACTTTTATGATCACAACATCTCTATATGGGGGAATTGAAGATGCAAGAGTGAATCTCCTAATTCTGGTATATGAGGGGTTTGTTGTTTCTTGAGGAGGAGGAGGATGAGACTAATTAGATGAAAAAGTTGACTTTGAAGTTTGAAGAAAGGTGAATTTAGCGGATTGTTTGGATGATTGTGGAAGTGTAAAAGATCTCTTAGAGGTAGATTTTAGTGATTTAAATAGTTTAGCAATTGGATTAGAGATAGAGGTTACTAAATCAAATAAGGGTGGAGATGGTGAGGAGGTGGAAGTGGAAGTAGAGATAGATGAGGAGGACTATGGAGAGAATTGTGAGGGTTGGTGCAGAAGAATGGAAATAATAAGAGAAAGAGAGATTGGAGAATTATGAGATATGGATTGAGGAGATGAAGGAACAAACAAGGGATGAGTAGAACTAATTGGTGAGACAGGTCTAGGTTCATGAATAGGAGAGGTGGCAAGTAGAGAAGCATGTGAGCCCTGATGGATGGGTGAGGAGTGATGAGAGTTATGTGAGTGTTGAGGAGATCCCATGGATGAAGAATGTCTGAGATCATGAATAGGAGTTGATGGTGAGTTGGTTGGTTGGCCTGCCTATGGTTGGACTCTCAGGGACTCAACCAAAGATATTAAACTATCCATTTTGTGATTGAGAGAGAGGATGGAGTTTTCAATTGTGGAGAGTCTCTCTTCAAGGTTTTGAGATTGAGAGGTGCTAGCTGGAGGGAATGTTGTTGTCGCCTCTACTGTTGTTGTTTTTGCTACTTCTATTTCTGCTATTGCTTCTTCTTGTCTCGTTGCATAATTCATTGTTGTTTCTTTAACTTTGTCTGGTGATGCAGGATCTTGACTTTCTATTTTTATTTCTTCTTCTACGGGGAAGTCATTTCATCGTAACTCTTCTATCATCTCAGCCACAAATTCTTTTGAGATAAATTCTCTCACTTCATCAAATTATGCAGAGGAAATTTCTTCTGCTATATTTGATGGGATCTCTTCTTCTTTTCTATCTTCTCTTAGCCTTCTTAATTACCTAGGCCTTCTGGCTTTTTCAGTGATTGTACCATCTGAGGCTATGCATATCCCTATTCTCTTCTATGTTACTATGTCAATTATGTCTGATGGTTTGAATCATCTAGCACCTCATATGACAAGTCTACTCCTGCCCTTCTTAGTAGTTTGGTCACAACCATTTTGTAGGACAGAGGATGTCTTCTACAGGACCTATCCTGATATAACTGTTCAAACATAATATTGGCCAAATCCAACTTCTTCTTAAACTTTAGTGCCCAAAGTATTTTTGCACCCCTTCAGAAATATTATTCCTTCCTCTTGTCTTGGGATAAATGTTGCTATTGAGGATGCTGTGGGCAACCTTTAAATTTATGTCTAGCTTCTTAGGTTTTAAACTATTCACCTTATCATCAACAGTCACACCTGCTAGTCATGAAAACAACTCTTTTCTAGGTTTAGGCCATTCAAATGTCTGTCTTTCAACTGTGGGATGATTTAGGCTTTCTCTGATGCTTTCAAGAGACAATTTATTTCTTTATCTCCAACCCATGACTTCTGATCTTATGGTCATAATTACAGAAAAGTATTTTTATCCATTCACATACTTCCAGATTCATGCCTTCGAGGGTATTGTAATAGATTGCCCTTCCTTTTATCACCTTCTTCTCATTATAGATATTCATGAACCGAAGGTAACCTTGTTTATTGTTTTGGAAGGTAACCTCAAGAAGCCTATTCTTTTGTATTTTTCTTTTCTGAGATAGATGCACATCCTCTGTTTCTACTTTTTCTAGATTGGTTTGATGCATGAGCTGATACATTTTTGTTGCATTCCAATCCACCTTTTTCAACTATTGAGGTTTAGGGTTTTGATGGAGGTTTAGATGGAATAGGCTTGGGTATTCTACATAGCAAAGAAGGAAGTGAGTGAACAAAAATATGGTGCCTAGACTTTGAGAGAAGGAGGCAAGGGAACAGTAGGAATTTAAATCGCCTTTTTTGAATGGAGCTTCTGTTTCTACAGATGAAATCAACATTTTTTCTAAGACTAAGTTAAAAAGAGATTCTAAGGTTTTCATTTGAAGTGCAAGGGTTTTGAACAAGTTGGTATATTCGGACAAAGTGGATTGTCGTGACTGGGTCCGAAGCCTAATTTCAGATGAAGTTCATTTTGATTTCTTCTTGATCAGTTAGTATATGATTTGTCCAAAGACTTATTAAAATATTTTAATTCTTATCTTAAGTTTTTAGATTGAAAGGTTTATTAAAGTTGTGAGTAAGGATTTCAGTGATCACATTTCCTTCAACTAACTAACAAACAAGATTAATGAAGCCATATCATAAATAAAGCAATAACAATATGTAATTGAAAGCATTTCTTATAGACTAAAGATAATGCATAGTTTATTCATGAAAATCTAGTATGCTATGTTTTCTATTTCTTGTTATTTATGTTGAGTAACCACTTTTTGGTATATTACATACTACTCTTGTGGTTCTCAAGCATACTCAAATTGATAAGGTTATCTTTTATTTATTGATCCCCATTTTGGAATGGGTCCAGGTGGATCAATGGAAGCATAATTAGGTACCCATAACTTCTTTGGTGCCACTGGGTTGACATTTGGAGATTTTATAGCATTTACTATATCAGCAACGTTCTTAGGAACCCAAATTAGATTCTTTTTGGGTTTTTGTTTTCTTCTAGGATGATTGCTATATCTCCTTTGCTGCTGACCATCTTTTGGTTTCAGCTTTAATAAAGTGGAAGTCAAGGTTTTTCTTAAAGCATTGTTCTCCACCTTGATTAACTCAAGTTCATTAATGAGGCATGATCTATTTTGAGTTTGGCATTTTCTTCTTCTAATCTAAAGTGTTCTTTGGTCATTCTATTTAGTTCCTTTTTCATCTCCTTGTATTTGACTTTTAGAAACTTGAAATTATCATAAAGATCTTCTAGAATTTCTTAAAAATTTGGAGCTTTAGAGTTTAAAGTACCTTATTATCATGATATCCATGAGACTCAGAGTGGTTATCCATCCTTCTTCAGCTCCGGTTGAACTTCCTTGAATTGATTCTTTTCATATTTCTTATTCCTGTATAGAATCAATTTCTTTAGTCCTTTTGGACCTTATCATACTTTTCATAAATATTTTCTAATTTGTCCCATGTATCTTTAGCAAAGCTACATGTAGATATTCTATCAAACTCAATAAGGGACAAGGCAAAGTATAAGCAAATTTTGGCCTTAGCATCACTTTTTATACTTTTTATGTCCTCCTAGGTGTATCTTTCTTCATCATCGAGGACTACTATCCCACCTTTGATAATTAGCCACAACCGATAATCTTTGGCAATTATGAAATTTTGCATTTTAACTTTCTAAGACCCATAAATGGTGCATGTATGGTGGTTTGAAAAGGGAGTGTCCCTCAACGGGAGGGTTATGGAATAGATTCGCCATATGGATTTCTTTACTAGTTAAGTTCTTGTAATCAAAATTAACTAGTAAAGCCCACTGTGATACCAATTATTGGTCCCATAAGGTATATAGCTCAAGAGGGGAGGGGAAAATTGAGCAATTAAAAATTATGGCCAATAAGATTAATGCATTGTGGTGAAATAGATATCAAATTGGGCAGCACAAGACACTGGAGATTAGAACTGTGAGATTCAACTTCGTCCTTTGACCTTCGTCTGAACAAGATGTTGTCCATGTATGGCTAAAGCAAGTCTTAGTTTTATATTGGCTTTTTCTGAAGACATTCTTGCAACAGTTGAGGTTTCATTTTCCATAATTACAAAGGTATTTTGCGGCTTCAAAACTATATCGTCTTAGTGCTGCTCTTAGGCAATTACATTTTCCTCCATTATCGTGAATCATATTTTTGATATATTCTTGTATCGCCCTGTCTACTAGACTTGAGTTGTTTCCAGATATGTTATTCATTATTGCACACTTGGGAATAATAGTCAATACCTTAAATGTTCACTCATATATTTTTATTCATCATAAAAAACTTGGTTGTTTACTTTATTTATCATTTGAATCATGCCAAGTTAGGAGGTTTGATTCAACGTAGCTTTCCTCTTTAGCTGTCTTAGTTGCTGCTCCTTTTTCTCTTCTTTCTTCTTCTTTGACTTCTTCTCTTTTTGGCATTTCTTCTCCTCCAGCTTCTTCTCTTGAAGCTTCTATCATTTTCACTTGGCCTACTTTCTTAGGCTTTTTTTAGACCCATCCTTCTACTGTTTGTTTGAAATTCATCTTTTTATTGTGACGTGGCTTATTAGATCAGTAGCCTTGGAAGGTTCTTCCTCTTCCGCTGAGAGATCTACTCTAGCCTCTCTCAAAATTTTTGTTATGATCATTCCATATGGTAATGGGAACCTTTGGTTTGTTTTGACCATATAGAGATGGTCTGAAATGGTTTGCGCCAAGTCTATCTTCTTCTGATTTTTCAATACCCAGATCTTTGCATGTCTTTCAAAAATCTGATTTGAGCCACCTATTTTTGGGTGTACGTTTTTGAATATCAAAACATGGGCCAATTTCAAATCCAGATCAAGGTGATTGGCATGCAAATAGTTCTCCTTATCTCCTATTGCTACTCCTTCCAACTCTGAGAACAAGGTTGCTCTTGATTTGGGCCATTCAACTTCACCTTTTTCTACTTCAACTAGGTTAAATGTTTCTTTGATGTTTTCCATGGATAGGTCTACTTCTATCTTCCCTATCTTCCGGTGCTTGTGTTATAATTGCTAACTAGATCTTGCACCATTCTAGTGTGGGTTGAATCTTTGTATTCTAGGAAGTTTTCCCATTGCAGATATTTTATAACCATTTTTTTACTTCCAGATTCAATCCACTTTCTCCAAATAATTTGAAATCAAACACCTTTCCTTTCACTACTCTTTTCCCTTCATAATAGTTTCTAAACTTTTCAAAGTCAGATTCTCGATTGATGAATATTACCTTTAGCATGTAATCATCTACTCTCCCCTTTTTGCTTGGGGTTGCTTCCTCTGCAACTGACTTCCTCTTCCATCCTCTTATTGATTCTGTTGAAGTGTTGCTCATAGATTTTTCTGCTTTCTTCATTCAAGCCGTTTCAATAGCTAAAGATTTTTAGATGCGGGTTTTGTTCTTTGGGGTTTTAGTTTTGAGAAGAAAAGGGTTTTTTCAAGGGTTTTGGGATATGAAGTGTTCTTTGCTAGAAATGGAAATGGAGGTTTGAATGATTCGAAGTGATTTTAAAAGCTTTGAAAAATAGTGGGAGATGAATTGATTTAATTGGCAGAGAATTTTCAGAGTTCAGAAGCGAGAAGGTGCATTCTGATAACTAAAGAAACCATACCCTGAGTTTCAAAGTTTGGAAGTTATGGCTCCCGATGTTCTGAACCTACTTTAGCTTAAATTGAAAGGATTCAAAGTCTAAAAATAATAACTTCAAACTATCTGAAACTGAAACTCTAAACATTTTAGAGCTTCTTTCAAAAGTTCTGAAGTGAAGTTTTAGAACTTGTGAAACATCTAAACATTCTAGAGTTAAAGTTTTGGCATTCTAATAAGGAAAATTACATCAAAAAACATTCAATCAAGCATTATCATAAGTGTATCAATCATAGAGTGAGCCTTTAAAAGAAATTAACAAAGGGAATATTTGCAAAGAAGTGTAAAATCAAGCATTTAATTATAAGTGTATCAATAATATCATTGAAATCACAATTTAGAGCATCATAAAATCTCACAATGACATAAAATTATTGAACCAAACCTCTTTACTTGGATTGATTTTGATGATAAATATATTTAGCCAACCAAGTTTTGATAATGAGCAAAAGCAAATGAGTGAAAATTTAAGTTACTGATCAATATTTTCCAAATGTAGTAACGAACATTATATCAGAGAAATAATAAAAGCAAACAGCACATGCAAGACTATACCATAGACAATATTTGATAAGCTCATAATATATCATATTTTTATATTTAAATTCACATATTTAAGATTTTATTTTAATGTGTTTTCAGTGGATATTGTACTTAACATAGTTTATTTTGTTGCGAACATAAAAATCTATAAAATGAAACTAAAGATAACAAAAGGCATTACTTTAAAGCAATTTTTGGAATTTATGGAGGTAGATTTAGAAAATATTTTCAACATAAACATTTTATTCTTTATTATTATATTTTCACTACATTAATAATCACATGATTCTGAGTTTATATGAGAAAGTTATGGCTAAAATAATGTAACTGTCTCTAGAGCTTCACATTCGTTTGCTAATTTGATTGACAGAAGGCGTCACTTTGAGGCCCCACAACTCATAGAACATGGATGATTCAAAAAAAGTAACCAACACAAAAGTTGTATCCCCTGAAACTATCTAACTAATGCAAAAATAATCATACAATTCTGAGTTTGTACAAGAAAGTTATGATTAGAATACTAATACTATATACAGAACTACTTTATCTGTAGTAAGTAGAGATTTGTCTAAGACAAATTGCAGGAAGCAGAACTTTTTCTATAGACTAACTATAGAAAAAGAAGATTTGTCTAAGATGAATTGCAAGAAGCAAAACTTTATCAATAGACTAACCATAGACAAAGCAGATTTGTCTGAGACAAAGTAGATTCATCTATAGCAAGGCTACTTTGTCTGTAGACTAACCAGAGATGAATTTTACAAAGCAGAGATGTAGGAAACAGTTTGGAATGAAATAGAAGTTTTATACATGGATATTTCATATATGATAAACATACTTTTGCCTTCCAAACTGAGATTTCAAAAATTAACAATGTGTTTAAAGTATTTTTAGTAGTTGGGTGCCATAATACCCAAATATTGGAGTTATCTTTGGAAGTTGATTTTTCTGCATAAGTGTTGTTGCAATCTTTAGAAGTCAAAGATATCAAATTAAAGGCTGATTTCTAGGTGTAAGAGTATTACAATTTTCAGAAGTTATTTTTAGAAACTAGAACATGCAGCAACTCAATTTATTTTGGAAGATAGTTATTTTTAGAAGCAGATCATTATGCGTAAAGGAATTGCAATTCATGGAGGAATTCTACTAAAATCCTACTTCTTAGGTTATTTAAGGATGTCCATAATAGAGTTTAAGGGGGAGATGAACATAGCTCAATATAGAGAGTTAGACAAGGAGAAGAGTTTTTAGCAAGAAGATCATTAGAGAAAGCTGCTATAACTTTCTTATTCTGTTTTTCTTTCTTTCTAGTTCATCTTTTATCTTTTGAATCAACATTTAAACTTGGATTATGATGATGTTTATCAATTACTCAGTTGGTTTTAATTCAAATATGATGTTCTAAATTTCTTTTATCTAGGGTTAAATGGATCCTAGCAATGAAGCTTGTGTTGATATTTGATTTTTGAGTTAATTATCTTCTTCCTCGTTGTTTCTTCTTTTCTAAGTTTAATGCGTATATGTGAATTAGCTACCATGTACATGAACTGAGATTCTTAATTTATACTCGAGAGGGGTGAATTAGGAATAGACTCTTCAATTGAAGAATATATGATGCAATGAAGTCTAGAGATAACCATTGTAAATGTGTAATCCATGTGAGTATGACCTTGCAAGTGCATATATTACACTTGGATGCTTAAGCTAAATGAGTTTATTGATTTGGATTTGCATGGGGACATAGTAAATCACTTTAATAAACACACCTATCATCATACTTAAGAAAAGATGGTAGATACTTTAGTGCATCTGATTGATAATGAGAGGAATGATAATTTACTCAATACAATTCATCAATACAAGTGGATTTGCTAGGTTAAGTTGAATCCCTAGATATTTCATTCATTGATATTTCTTCTTTTTCTCTTACTATTTGTCAACTTCCTTATTCTATTTAGATTTAGTTTTATAACATCTACTAAAATTCATTCAATCAAATAATAATAATTTGAATTAAGTTTGGTACTTAGTGTGTAACAACCTACTTCCTCATGGGAATGATAACTCACCTCATCTATATTATTTGTGATCATGTATACTTGCACGAGAGCAAACAATATCTACTAGTTTACAAGGAAGAAAACGTAAATGCTCAAATGAAAGAGAATGATACTAAAACTTTGAATAATAGTGTGTAAAATAACTTCCTAACATGTTTCAAAGTACTGCTAAAGTAATTCAGACAAGTGCCCAAGATCGAGCATAAACAAGGCTTCAAAATGGAGAAAACAATCTAAGTTCTAGACTCAAGCAAAAAGTTAGGCACTAAAGAAGCAAGTTTGAACTCCATGTGACCAATCTCGGACATAGAATCAGATTCAGACATTGGTGAACAAGAAGCCATGACACTGGAAATTCAAAGCCAAGTTTGGACATTACAAAGTTGAATTCGGACATTACAAAATCCAAACTTAAACACTGTTGAAGACTAAAGAGAGAAAAACCAATTATGTTAGAAGTCCAAGTCCAAAAATCTCAAGCGCTAAATCCTAGAAATTGTCATTACTGAAGGCACCAAGTCTAAAATCTTAACTTCGGACATATCAAGACGACCAAGTGCAATTTGCACCAGTCCAAGTCTAAAATATTAACTTTGAATACAGCCAACTCACTTCCAAACATAGCCAAGATCAAGATATTCGACCAAGTGCAATTCGCATTAGTCCAAGTCTGAAATATTAACTTTGGATATGGCAATTCAATTCTGGACATGACGAATCATTTTTGGACATAGCCAAATAAGTCTATTGCAAGCTAATTAATTCATGCAAGTCCAAAATCTTACCTCCGGACATAGAGACTAAACTTAGACATGGCCGAATAATCTTCAAACATGGAAACCCATGAGAGAGCTTTAACGGTCAGAAATTTCTATCAATTCGCTCACATTTAATGAACATCATCTTCTCCAACAGAAAGATTTTGAATCCCATTATAAAAAGAGTAAAGAGAAGTCATTCCAAAAAGTTACACAAGTTAGAAAATTTGAGAAGCAAACAAGAGCATTTACTCAATCATTATAATTTTCTTCTAACTCCGCTAAGCGAAAAAGCAATCTATAATCAACGAACATTCCTTCTGCAATCTTTTGGAGACAAGTCCTCTATATTTATTATATTGTACTTTATTTCTATAAAAATTCAGCCTATGTAAGGGGCATTTATCTGTACACTTACTTCCGCTGATTGGGAAAGAAAGAAAGGGGCTTGTTGACTCTGTATAAGTTTGTTGGTTAGCTTGGAAACCGATGGGTATAAGTTTGTTGGTGAGCGTTGAAAACCAACAGTTGTAAAAGTTTGTTGGTAAGCTTCAAAACCAATGTGTGTAAGTTCTTGGTGAGCTTGTAAAACCAATAGGTATTTAGTGAAACCTAAGTGCAACAAGGTTGACTTAGAGAAGAAGAGTAGGTACCGTGTTGTGGGCCAAACCTCTATAAAATTACCTATGCGCTATGTTGTGTGATTCATTTCTTAGTTATTTTAACACCTTGATTTTTCTTGATTTTATATTGGACAAAATCTTAGTAGCTCAATTCACACGGGGGGGGGGGGGGGGGGGGGGGGGGGGGGGGGGGGGGGGGGGGGGGGGGGGGGGGGGGGGGG
>JAYJMB010039059.1:0-33040 GCA_036873735.1 Pouteria campechiana | reverse complement strand
TACCGTGTGCGTGAAGATTGTGAGATTGCACCAACCAATTTCATAGAAATATTTCTCATAAAACACAATCTATACTTGAGATAATATTTACATCAAATAATGACTTTTATTCCCACTCAGTTTAGTGAATTTTCCCTATTTTTTTAGGGTCAATATGGCATCAAAAGGTAAATAAAATCCTCCAATATAAGTAATTTTTTATTTTCATTTTGATTTTTAATAGGACATTTGCAAATATACCAACACCTTTTAGTTGTGATTGTAGATTCACCAATGGTTTTTAAATATTTATAATATGTATATCAAAATACTTTGAAAAACACCAAAGCCGTTAAAATCCATCGTCTCGGCAAGAAACATCCATCGTGTTTTCAATTATTGCCAAATTACCACTCGATGGGAGCAGACGGGATCAGACATTCACTGCCGGTGTCTCCGATCGAGGGCGCCTGTTGCATATTGAGATCTTTCTCAATCGACTGTGGGTTTCTTCGGATCGGATTTTGAGCTAAGAGTTCAGATTTGCTATGTTTCAGTTCAGATTTCTTGTAACCGTTTTTTCATTTCTCCAATATCCATGTTCCAGTAGCCTAAGATTCCTTTATTTTCCACAAAATGGAGCGTCGTTTCTGCATTCCGGGCTCGTTCGGACGCTTAATTGGCTGTTTTGACTTTTGATCTTTTGATTATTAGCTTTTTGTTGAAATTTAATCCGTAGATAAATCTATAATTACAAGTAAAGGTTGTAAGCGTATCAGGATATGTATGCTTAGCGTAGGGGAGGGGCATCAAACATGGAATCGCTTCGTGGCTCACAGATTAATTTTCAAAATCAAAAGGCAATTAAAGACTTAAAATAAAACAGATGATCTTACAATAAATAAATCTGAATCAAGAAGGGGGCAGATTGGATTCACTGAGTGGATCAAAATCGAAATTAATATAATTAAATTGCAAAAATACTCAAGTTCAACTAATGGTGGAAAACAATCTTCTACCTCAAAGAGTAGATATTCCATGGACTGTTGCATAGCCATTTTACAACCAAAACGTTGATACTTAACAGCTAATGGTCATGGTACTATAATTAAAGAAAGACCAGAAACAAATAAATTAAATCTGGAAACTAAATAACATTAGGTTGTCGCTGGAGCCACCCTTCATTATCTATGTAAGACAAGCTTGCTAGATGAGCCGCTTCCGATTCGGTGAGATTCTTCTCCCACCTGACGCGCTGCTTGGGGTCGGAACCGGATCCAGTGCAACCATGCTCTGCAAATGCTATAGTGCTCCTGGTTCAATGCACTCAAATGTTAAGGCCTATGAGCATATGAGATGAAGAAATGATACAGTGAACGAAAGCCGATGGAATGGATGGCCAAAATACTAAATGATGAAAGCCGATGGAATTGAGAAAGCACCACAATTTTAGTGATGTGGGGACCATTATTTTAACCAGTCATCTTGAAAAATGAAACTCAAAATGGTGGTTAATTTCCAAGCCCAGTCATTTTCAAGTGTCTTACAGGCCCCCCCTTGTCTGAGTTGGATCCTTCACCCAATATGAATATTTATTTGGGTTTTCCAAGCCACCGTTTTACCCAATGTTAACATTCATACACGTAGGATTTGTGCAGCTTGTGACATTATCTCCTATCTAATCACCTAGCACATCTGTGGACTTACAAAAAGAATGCCCTTCACATCATAGTAAAACTTGGGAAGTAAGCCGCAGCTCTTGTGGGCGTAAGGGGAACCTTTACACTTTTATGTAGGATCCACATAAGACCGTCTGCATGCTAAGTACCCTAAAATTACATTAATACAAAATGTCATACAGGATTGATTGGTATGTGGGGCCAAGTCCCTTATCTTGGAGTAGTACATTTTGGGTTTCCATAGCCGCCCATTCTCGACTTCAAGAGCCTCCCTATATCGTCACAATGCTGATGTGAGATTTGTATAGCATGCGACAGTAAGCCACCCACACATGCAACAGTATCATCCGGTTCCTAGACCACAAAATGATCCAAAAGTACAACTACTGCTAACATAAACAGCCGTCTAATGTCTTTGTTAAACAGTCATTTCCTCCCCTGGTTTAAGGATTCTTGATGGTAGGAAGGGGGGCGGGGGGAGAATCGCTTCTTTAAGGACATGGAATTAGTACACCAGTTAGTAACAACCATGAAGAAAAAGGGTGATGATGAAAAGAAGAATAATAAGACAAGCAAGAACAAAATGATGATGAAAAGAAGAATAACAAGACAAGTGTAAGAAAGATGATGATGAAAAGAAGAATAATAAGACAAGCGAGAGATCATACTCATGGCCCTTGAAGCTCCAAGCATCCCAACCCTGTGGAACCACAATTCCTGATAAATCCGATTTGTAATAAAGTACCCTTGAGTAAGCCTTCCACGCCCTTCCAAGATAGGCCTTCATAGTTCCAAACACACGGCAGTACTTGAACACAAAACCATTTTGATCATTGAAGTTCTCCCTCCCTTGAGCTGTTATGAATCCAGATGGTATATTATACTGATTCGCTGTGACATTTATTGCGCATTTCTGCATCAAAATCATCGAATTAATTAGAAGTTGCTAATTTCATTTATTTGTTATACACGAATATAGTTTGAATATTAGCAGTAGCAATGATCCCGTGATCTGGACTGTTGCCAATTTCATTTACTTTTTATACACGAATATAGTTTGAATATTAGCAGTAGCAATGATCCCGTGATCTGGACTGTTGCTAATTTCATTTACTTTTTATACACGAATATAGTTTGAATATTAGCAGTAGCAATGATCCCGTGATCTGGACTGTTGCATCTCATTGCACTACTTGGGAGAAGCATGCATCAAAATTCTATTTAATGGAGCAAAATTTTAGAAAGCACCATTTAAGTGGAAAGCATGCTCGCATCCCTTACTGGTCCTATCAACTCTAGAGTCTTGATTTCTGGTCATATGGTTCAAATTACATAGAAGAAAAGGGTTGAAAATGAAAACCTTTAAGAAAAACTTATATCTTACATCATAGATGGACTGTCCACTGCCGAAAATAAAATCAATGGCGCCTTCAATATAGCAACCGTTGAAGTAATGCCGTCCCGAAAAATCGAATAGAGTATCTTGCAAGCTAATAAACCCACATTCATAGAAAGAACACTTGTCTCCATAGATCAGCACGGCAAGTGCCTGCTTTGGTGCATTTATGGTGCCTCCAATGTTGTATGTATTCTGCCAATGAACAGGAGACAACCAAACCATCAGAAACCAGTCATTAGCTATCCAGCTAAATTCTGAGTTGGAAAAAAAGAAAAATATTCTTACCTTGAAAGTTATACCCCTGGCGATGAAGTTATCAGCCCAAATGGAGATGGTTGCACTTTCAATCAGGTTAGGGGCATCATCCCAAGCGACGATTGTAGTCTCACGTAAATCTCCTTCTAGCAGGATAAACGGCTTGTATGGTGGGACGGTTACCTTCTCGCTGCATGCATGCACACATGCGCATTAGATAAAAATTTAAAAAATGGATAGAAAAATGCACGAAATGTAAATTCTCTATGCTTTTTGATTGAGCTTGCAAGTATATGAAGCACCTAACAACGCATTTCCAGCCTTTTTTTTTCAATTGCGCTGACGCTAACTTGCTCTTAAACGAGAAGGTTAGGAGTAGCTAACCGAATCATAATTCAAGGTAAAGATCAAAAGCTAAGAAATTACTGATAAATGCCGCTGCGAACATGAATGCGAATCCACTGAGAATTTTGGAGGGGGACGGAATCAATGGCTGCCTGTATATTGGTGAAATCTCCCTTGCCTGATTGATCAACGGTGATTGTTTTAGCTACAGGAACAGATTCAACTTCACCACCTCTGGGCTCCACGTGGTTGTCGAATCTCGTCAGGCCAGAGCAGAATATAGAAGACGCCGTAATGATCACAAAAAACACATAGAGAGACTGCATTTTCGAGTAGAGTTACGACGTCGAAATCTACCCAAATGGCTTCGCCGCACTGTCAATCTCAGCTACTGTGTTTTGGTGCCAAGCATAAGAAAAAGAGGTAGAGCTATTCCTCTAACAGCAGTTAAAAGCACCAACAAATCTTCTTTCGATTTTCTTCAATGAGTTTTGGTGGAATTTCTGATTGTGGGGTGGTCGAAATTTGACGGAGAAACGAATCCATGAGCTTTGATTTTTATTTTTTAAGGGGTAAATGACGGGATTACGATTGGGCTTATTAAATATTTTCCTTTTCGGGTTGGATGGTAAACATGGAAATCTAGCTGAAATTGATCCTGGCTCGAGTTGGCGATGGATTTTTTCCGTTTCCTTTCCAATGACTTTGAAGGAACCGAAATCTCGTTGGAATTCCTGAATGGCGCAGCTACAGGACAATGCAAGGGCCGGCATCACACTGCAATTCGACGAGGTATATGTCTTGTCGAGATTTTCGCCAATACCAAGAGATTTAAAATTTATTTTGAACGTTTTATGAATGTCAGGGGTACGTCTTGGGTTAGGTAGCCGAACATGAACAACGAATTTTGTAGTGTTGTGCTGGTAATTTTTTTTTTTTTTTAATTTTAGGTTGAGAGAATTTAGTTAAATCCAACCGACCCAAATTTTAATTTAATTTTGTAAACTAATAACTCTAATATAAATATGTATAAATATAAATTTGTGAATCTACTATACTATATCCCATTTAATTGCTTGAATTATACATAACTATTTTTAGAAAAACTATTTTATAAATTTTAATATACATTCTAAGTATTTTTATTTAAATTAATAAATATATTTATTTATAGTTTTTTCAAGTATTGGGTAAAGACAATTATAAAAAATCCAACAAAATTTCATCTATAAATTTCAAAGATTTTTTAGGTTATAATTAAATAAGTCTAATTTAAAATTAACACAATCGGTTTACTTGAAAAAAATTTAAATTTTAATTAACCCAAAGTATCAAATCAATTTATCTCTATGAAATCAATGCGAAAATTTCAAAGCTAGGTCAGGACTCAGGGCTAGGTTCAATTTTTTTTAAATAGGATTATAATTAAAATTAAATTAAAATTTTTAAAAGTAGAGATAATATTGCATTAACTCCAACCAAACCCGAGTTAGACCTCGCCGTTCAACGAATATAAATCTCATGGACCATAACCCTTTTGTAATGCAGCTTTTTCAGAAAATGCTATAGCTAATGTTTAACCATGAAATCATTTAGAAAGTGATTTTAGTGTTATCTGTGCGTGTAGCTGTAAAATGCTGCTACTGCTTTTGAGTTTATAAAATTATCCGAAAGAATAGATGAAAACACTTAGTGAAATTTGTTTGTTAGTAAAAGTATTTTTCGGTCCTTTAGTAGAGTTATCAATACATGATATTAAAATAATTGAAATTAGCATTCCAGATCAAGTATCACACGTTATACACTCATATGAATCAGATAATAAATGATAGAAAATGTGCAAGTAATCTGATAAAATTTTATAAATAATCAAAATGATGCTTACTAATTTCAGTTTTTCGTAAAGCCTCCATCCTAACATTTTATATACTTCATTTTTTTGTATATTTTATATGTTTTAAAATCTTATATCTATATACATTTTGAATATTTAATATTTTGTATATTATACATTTTTATATATTTTATATTTTTGTTCCATATTTTACCTATAGATGGGTAATCAAAGGCAAATGTCCCATCTATTTGTAATTGAAGGGAGAGTTTTTGAATATAGGAAAAAACGTAGATTTAAGCTTCTTCATGGACATAGAAAATCAGCTTTTGTAGTGAGTAAAAAACATTTTTCTTTAAATTGGCTAAAAAAGTAATAAACATCAGGAAAATCTTTTTATCCGCTGTAAGCTTGGCAGCTGATAGGCTGGCAAGGGGAGGAATCCACTGAGAAGATCGAGGAAGAGCGCCATGATTATGACATATAACACCAGAAAAATGATCACGTGCAGTCAGTATTAATTAAGAATAAACTTCTTATTTAAGAACTTTCTCTAAATATTTTCAACTCCATATATAAAGATTTAACAATTAAACTACAGTAAAGCAACATTGCTTGATATGACTATAGTAATGTGACATTGATTGTAAAGTCATATCTGTATATGCTGTATTTTGACTTTCGGATGTAGTTAACCACACGCTGAGTATTCATTTAATTTTTAACCAGCATTTCCAAACGAAGAGAGTCTATGTTTGTTTTCTTCTTTTATTTTCTTCCTTCCTAAATCCAATCTCATGATACACGGAATTTGTGAACCATTGATATACTGATGCTATCCGCCCCCCATAATGAATTTTAACATAAACTATTATTTGGGACATGGGGTGAATATGGGCAAGATTTTTGGTATGATTCGATTGTATAAGCCAGATACGCAGTTAGCATTTCCTAATTATAACTATTTTGTAAGGGATGACCTTCTAAACTTCTCATTAATCCAATTTTAAGACTATATTACTAGATTATGTAGGCAGTTACTTGTTAAGTGTCCAAATAAAGATTGTTTGATAGATAGTTGAATTAAGTCTTTTATTTTTATTTTTTATTGTATTTCAAATTTATTTCTTAGAAATCAAAATTAATATTTAAGATCTAAATTTTGGAATCTATTTAAGACTTTTATTTTATTGTAAAAGGGATTTTTTTTTTCTACTAGTAAAATTTAAGTTTTCTCTTTTAGAGTTGTTATGTATCTTATTTTTTTTAAGAACAAACAAACATTCAAGCTGAATATTTTTAGTAGATGATCTCGACGCCATTTCCCGACTCCCAACTCAACAGCAATCTTCCCATTGTGTGAAAGGTATTTGTCAAAAGACGAAACAAACTTAAAAGTATGATTGCAAAGAGCAAAGTTTCCATAGTGTTAAGTGTGATTTGATTAAAACTCAGGGGGGACCTATGAAAACTACCCCAAGATTGTTAGGCTTATTCATTATATACATCTAATATCAGACTTATTCGTATGAAACATTTGCTAAAATGCATTTTACTAATGATCAATTTCAACTATGCTTCATTTATAGGCATTAGGCAAACAGACAATGCTTCAGACAAGCATAAATTTTAACCATGAGAACAAAGGTTTTGTCAAAAGAAAAGCAGTCCCTTGATTCTCTGAGAGGATCATTTCCGATTATATTCGAGCTGAAATTGAAGACAGACAGAACCGTCCGTAGTTACATCTGCACCACCAGGATGAGAAAAGCATTTCACTAAGGCAATCTACCAGACGTGCAAGAGGAGACAGAAGAAAAGAAAGAGCATTTCAATAACAATGTCGCAGAATACAAAAACATACTGCTGTCCTCGTTGGCAGAGAGGAATGAAAAGTATGCAGCGAACATTTTTTACATGAATTACAATATTTTATAAGTTAAAAAAAATTACAGAGGTGGCAGTGACCCTCACATACAAAAAAGATTAATCAGTCCCACCCAGAGGAAGTCAGCCTGTAGAACCTGTGTTGTCTAAGAGTAACCAGAAGAAGAAAACAATGTTATAGTTTTTGAGCTTTTCTTGGATGTAAGCCCAGATGAATGTTTACTCTTTGAAAATCTGTATGAAGGTATCATTCGTCCACTCCCCTGACTAACAATGGACCACTGTACAACTCCCAAACTTGATAAAATCATCTGGGCGAAACTTCCGTAAAGTATTTGCAATGTATTGCCATTGCCATGAATATCCTAGACCACTGTTATCAAAAAGGGATGTGGTTGAAACCACTATTTGCATTCACACACTTTTTTGTGTAAATGGACACCAACATGGACCCTTCAATCCCCAGCTTACTGTTGGAAAAGTTTGCCGATGGGAATGTACAGCCCCTAAGATTTGATATTACCAGTAGTCCCTACATGAACAGGAACCCCCTTTGAAGTAGTGAAATATATTTCGATCCCTCATAACAATCTCTCGCTTAAAAACTTCAGAGATGAATTTTGCTACAGTGTGACAATCCTGACAGACCCGTAGGTTCTTCACTATTCTTATTGGTATACCGGCATCTGTGCTGATGAGCCCAAATGCAATAGCCAATTTCTCGCTGTGATATGAAATTGCATGTTCTTTTTCTTCATCTTCTATATCAAACAACACAGGAGATGTATTTGGTAAATATCCTGCAAGCTTCAATCTTAAAGCAATCTCATCTAACATTTGATAAATCTCTTCAGTCATTGGGTGCGATTTATCTCCAACAAAGAATTCATGGACAATGCCCCCAACCTCAATTGAGCTACGGCCTGGGATCTTCGACAGGCCCTTGGCTTTCATCAGTATCCTCACCTTTCGAGCATCATCCCACCTCCCTGCAGTTGCATAGATGTTAGACAAAAGAACATATGCACACCCATCATCCGGTTTAAGCTCAAGAAGGCGGTCCAACACAAATGACCCTATCTTGGAATTTCCATGGATCCAACAAGCACCAAGTAGTGTTCCCCAGAGCAAGGCATTGGGCTTCATGGGCATGGAATTCACAAAGGAGAGTGCTTCTTCTAAGAGCCCAGCACGCCCGAGTGTGTCAGCCATACAACCATAGTGTTCAATTTGAGGTTCAATTCTGTAGATTATCCTCATTGAATCAAAATATTGCTTAGCGGCTTCTACCAACCCTCCATGGCTACAAGCAGAAAGGACACCGACAAATGTGACCTCATTGGGCCTCACACCAGCCCTTTCCATTTGCCCGAAGAGCTCCAAAGCTTTCTCACCATCGCCGTTCACAGCCAGCCCCCCAATCATGGCTGTCCACGAGAAAACATCCTTTGATGCCATCTCTTCGAAGATCCTAAATGCATTGACTATGGAGCCACACTTGGCATACATGTCTATAAGAGCAGTTCCAATTATAGAATCCAACTTCATCTTGCTTGCATTTACATACATATGGACTTGTTTTCCTCTCTCCAAGGCCCCCAAATGGGCACATGCTGATAGTACACTGACAACGGCAGCCCAATTCGGCTTTACCTTCACATTCCTCATCTCTTCAAATAAAGCTAAAGCTTCATCTGGTTTGCCCCCTTGTGCATAAGCAGTGATCATGGCGCTCCAAGAGATGGCATTTCTTATGGGCATCTCATCAAAAAGTTTCCGAGAAACATCCAAAAGCCCACACTTAGAATAACCTGCAATCAGCGTATTCCAAGATTCTACATTACGACTTGGCATCCTATCGAAAAGCTCCTTTGCAGAATCAATCTCCCCACACTTTGTGTATCCATTAATCATTGCATTCCATGAAACAATCCCCCTTTCAGGCATCATATCAAACATCCGACGAGCATCGCCAACCAATCCGCAATTTACATAACCAGACAGCATCGAATTCCAAGTGACCAAGTCCCTCACCCAACTAGAATAAAAAATTTGACGGGCGAACTCAATCTTCCCACAGGTAGCATACATGTGAATCAAACCATTAACGGAAAACACATCATTGTCAGCTCCGGATTTCAAGATGAAGCCATGAATCTGCTTACCCTCTTCGAGGGCGAAAAGTTGGGCGCATGCTTTGACAACGAAAGGGTAAGTGTAGGAATTCGAGTCCACACCAGATGACAGCATTTGACGGAAAAGGTCAAGGGACGACCTCGGGAAAGGGGAATTGGCATAGCCACGGATCAGAGTGTTCCAAATGAAGGCGTTGGGTTGAGAAATTCCATCGAACAACTTGCGTGCGTAATGCAGATTGCCATAGTCGGATACTGCACAGAATTCGATGACCTTGCTGGCCGCAAACGGGTCTAGAATGAGGTGGTTTCGTATCATCTGGGCGTGGATTTGCAGGAGATGGCGCATGGAAGAGCATTTTTGGAGAAGAGAGAGGCAGAGCGAGTGGCTTAATGACAGAAGGGAAGAGAAGGCAGACATGGAAGGAGGGGAAACCTCTTCATGGAGCTCATTTAATCAACCGTTTTGGGATTTTGAATTTGAAACCAAGGCATGGAAATTGGAGTGAGGACGTGGAGCATGACTGTTTGTACGCCATGCCAGACAACGCTCGGAAAAGCCTTTTACAGTTTACTAGTGAAAATAGTGCTAGTGACCAGAGAATGAATATTGAATGAAAAATAAAAAAATTAGAAGAGACTGTTGCATTGGGAAAGAAAAAAAGGTTCCTAGAAGAAAAGATTGCAATAAGATTGATCCACTTTCTATTGGAACGAGGATAACAAAGCCCAGAGACCCAAGAGTAGTTTGATAGCAATAAGATTTTAAATTCAGCCCAGCTGTTCAATAATTTCTTGTCCATTGCATCATTTCTGACTTACGAATACTCTAGACATTTGTTGTTGTTTGTTAAGGAGACATTTGAAGGCAATCACCACCCGTGAATGCTATATAATTCTGACAAAATCAGGTCCAACATCAGTTGCTCATGAATCCAGATACAAGTAATCAGTCAATGAGAGTAGCATGCTGGCAGATGGGCCGCAAGATCCGTCAATGCAGATCATGAACAAAATCAGCATAACGCTTCCCATGCCAGCCAGCAGACATGAGGAGGACAAGATGCTCTCTGTCTGCCCTCCAAGCTTTTCTCTCTTCTTGTATAAAAGGATCTCAGAATCATCGTTGAGTCATTATCATCATCTTACCTATCCTATCATAGAAAGAAAAGATGGCTTCAGCTCCTTCAATGCCCCAAAACTCCTTCCATGTTCGCTCCATCAGCTTGCCTTCAAAGTCGCATCCCCTTGTAGCCAGGGTAGAAGAAGAGATCGACAAGTTAGAGGCTTGGAAGACACTGAATGCATCTTCGTCTCCCTTCACAGTGGAGACCATCTGTGATGGTTTGGGCGGACTTAGAGGTCTTTATGATTGCATCGAGGACCTCCTGCATATGCCGCTAGCCATCCACCAAAACAAGAAATGGGCCGATGATGCGCTGGATGGATCGATCAGATTGTTGGACATGTGCAGCACAACAAGAGATATCTTGTTGCAGATGAAGGACCACATGCAAAGTCTTAGATTAGCTCTCCGGAGAAGAGCAGAGTCAAGCATCAGAAGTAGCGTCAATGTATACATTTCTTCAATGAAGAGGGTGAAGAAGGACACTAACAAGTGCCTATGCAAGTTAAAGGAAATGGATAATAAGAGCAATGCTTCTGCAGTTGCTGATCCAGACCAGCATATTTCAACCTTGGCAATGCTCCTAAGAGAAACAAGGGCCATGACCATCACCCTCCTCCAAACCATCCTATCATTTTTATCTGCTTCAAGGTCAAACCCAAAGATCAGCAAATGGTCATTGGTTTCTAGATTGATGCACAAGGGGCAAGTGGCTTGCTCAGATGGGGACCAAAATAATGCAAACGAGGCAGGGAGTGTGGACATTGCAGTCCATGATCTCTCGGCAGCCAAAGATGGGGAGATGGAAAGGGTGTGCATGGTCCAAGGGCGGTTGGTGGCATTCGAAGTCAGCATTGACAGACTGGAGGGTGGTTTAGAGAGAATGTTTAGGTTCTTAATCCAAAACCGAGTCTCTCTCCTCAACATCTTCAGTCACTAGAGATCTCCTCTGCCACTTTTACCATTCTGTCCCATCTCCAGCATCCCCATTTTATAGGATTGCCTATGGGTTTAGAAAACAATTTTTTATATGAATTGAAATGTAAAGTATAGAATTTCAATTGAAGAAAAGAAATTAAACTCTATGTGCTTCTGTGATTTTTTTTCCCCTCAATTCTCCGAAAGTTTGTGGGATATACTAGATGCCATGAGACTATTAAATGAATCAATGTGGGAAATTTATGGCCGGGGTTTATTTCGGGAATTTATTAGTAGGTTTAATAATCGATAACACAAACTAACCAACATGAGCACTTTTCAGATGGCCTCGAGTTTGGTGCCAGCTAACAATGAACAGTAGAAAACTATAACTAACAATTTCTGGTTGCACAAAAAGATTGCCCAAAAAAATGGAGAATTTTTTTTGATAAAAATCAAATGCAGTCTTAGTATTGCATTTAGGGATAAGAACGCAGAATATGTGATTTATTTTAACATTTGCATGTTAATTGCCAACCAAAAGCTTTGCATTTATCAAAGCTGGGAAAATTTTCTTATACCATGGGTGGGTGTTTTCTCAGTAATTATTGAATTAAAAGGATGCAGGGATCTGCAAATGATACTGGGATTTAAATTTTGACTAGTGAAACAAGTAGCTAAGCCATGGAAGGCACTTACCTTTTTTTTTTTTCTTGTTTGTTCTTGTAAATTGAATAAGTTCAGCCACAGGAAGTGTCTGAAGCAGCAAAATTGCAACCACAGGAAGTGTCTGATGCAACATAACAATAAATGGTGATCCTGGCAATTTTTGCATTGAGATGATTGAGAGCTACTGATGATATTACTTATGTAACAATTTGGGACCTTAAAGGTGCAAATTTTCTGTCAGCAGTCCATTTCGGGTAGCGCCATAAACATGTCCTGTTCTTGCCTTGGAATCAAGTCTGCATGCCCCGAACATGGCCAACTCATGCCAGCAATCGCAACTCATAACTATAATCAAAGCAACTCATTGCTTATATGGGGCATGAATGCATTGGGTTTTGCCTCGTGTGATTCTTCTTGTCCCTTTCAATTGACCGATGGCTACTTGGTTTTGCATTGGTGGCAGCTGTATTTTAGACAAATAGCAATTTGTATGTTATTTTAAACCATGCAATGCATGTTCTTCTTGTGGTTTGTTAAGTAGACAGGGAGGCAACCTCCCTTCGAGCGTGCATGTTTTTAAATTTCCATTTTATTTGAGTTCTAGCTTGCAAGATCTGTAAATGCAGATCACGAGCCACACCAACTTCAAAATTCAGAAACTCATTCAGTGGACATGCGTGGACAAGATGCTTTCTGTTTGCCTTTCAAGTATCTCGACATGAATTTTCTAATATAAACAAAGCCAACCATAGGCATGGGAAATTAATGCCAAAGAGACATTTCGTGAGCCTGTGAACTGGTAAATGCAATGATCAACATGTGGCATTTTACAGCCTTTTGATGTAAGCAAAGAGCCCATGGTAAAAGATGATATTAGTGGCAACTGGTACCTCACGCGAACGAACTTCGAGTTCTAGATAGATAGTAGAGTTTTGATAAATATTAATGCTCTTTTATTTTCAAAATCAATGCCCAATCTATTTAATTTTAATATAAACCATAAAAATTTTGGATGCCACATGGGATAGATTATTAATCAAAACTTTCCCTAAATGAACAATATAAGGACGGCTCTAATGCAAATTTGAAAAGAATGATATCTTAGCTGGACTTGGACTGCTGATTTGCCGATCCAAGCATGTTTCGCTAAAAAAATAAAAGTATCTAACCCGTAATGTTGTCCTTAGATGTCGCTTGGAATGCTTCCTAAAGCCATGTCTTGTTCCTAAGCCTAGTTGTTAGTGGCATAAAAATAATCTAAGTCTATTTTGAATTTTAAATCAAACGCACGCGAGACCTTCTTAATTGTCATTGAGCGGTTGTAAAACATTTCGGTTGGCAGTGTGATTATTAGGGAGACAAGGAAAGGCAATTTACAAAAGTGTAATATATATAGGAAAATAATCCAATGTAACCGCCTATACTAAAATATTCAATGTAGGTGGCCTTTTCATCGTGCGATGCGGTGGATGTCATGTAGGTCATTCGTGGGCGCTGCGAGTAACGGAGGAAGCGAGAGTGTATTATTTCACTCTGTCTCTCAAAAACACGCAACTCGCGGTACGAAAGGGGTGAGCAACGTGACTGTTTTCAATCTCCCATCATCGAAGATTTCAAAAATTCCAACATGAAAAATCCCAAAATTCAAAACTCTTTGTCATCTTTCCGCCTTGTTAAAATTTTCACATCAAGGAGGAATTTATAAAGTGTATTTTACAACTCCCTATTTTTAGTATAAATTTTATTATTTTTTTATTAATGTGTAAACCTCTTTTTTTATTAAAAATTTCATAATTTTTTAAGCCATAAAATAATTGAACATTAGCAATCAAATTAATAAACTAAATATTAAATTTTTTTAGTCTAAATCTCATTAATTTATTTTTAGTGTAAATTCACTAATTTCATTAAAAGTATTTTTTAGTGTATGTTTCATTAATTAAAACTTTATATTAATTTTTTTGTCAAAATGTCATTAATTTATTTTTAGTGTAAATCTCATTAATTTTATTAAAGTTATTTTTTCATTAATTTAAACTAAATTTGGATTAAAAATTTAAAATCCAATGCTAAAAAATCTAACCATTTATTGTTTTAATCCATGTCCCAAATTATGCCCCATATTCGAAAACTCAGATTTCATATCCCACTATCAACTCTATGTCCCAAATGCAGTAAAACCTGCGTGGTAATTCATGTCCCAAACAAAGGCCTTTCATGTCCGAAATCGAGATTCCATATCCCACTATCAACTCTATGTTTCAAACGTAGTGACACCCTAATGTAAATAGAAAAATCGATGTCGATTCTTTATTTCAGACACAATAATCTCGCCTCTCCTCCCTATTTCCCAATTCTCAAATCTCAACAACTTTTCCATCTTCATTGCAGACAATGCGTCTTCCTGCAACATTTAAACATTCCCCTATCGCACCTCCTTTCTTCTTTGTTTTCCTATTTGTATCATATTTTTGGCCCGACGATTTCTTAAATCAATCCCTTCTTCATCCTAATCCAAAATCATGTTTGAAATGGCTAAATCACACATGGTAGCAACATTAGCATCAATAGAGTCTTCTAGAAGAAGAAGAGCAAGAGAGGAAGAAGAAGCAGAAGCATCTCCATCACAACAAAGAAGGCTGGAAGAGTACTCCTTGCTAGAGGTATTTTTCTTGAGCAATCATGAATCCTACAATAAATTTGTGGATGTCTATAAAAAAGAAAGTAGTGAAGGGAAGGTGTGTCGATTTTGATCAACTAGGTGAAAATGACTTGGATTTGGACATTTGTAGTTTGATTAAAATCCAAGGGCAAACTAAGTTTATGAGTTGCAGAGAGAAATGCTACACACGAATGGTTAAAGTGTTATTTTACAACTATGATTCAAAGACTCAAAAATCATGGATAGGAGATAGAGTAGTAAATTTGTCTCCTGAGAACATAAGAGAGTGTCTGAATCTCCCTATTGTTGAAAGAGAAAAAAAATGATTGGCCTACCTCAAGGCAACAATTATTTTCAGAAGTGGCTGGAACAGAGGTTGATGAAGAAGTAAAGATGTTATGTCCCAGCTATTTGGACAAAAATATGAGGATGACCCATATTTTGCTCATCAACAACATCTTTCCAAAAACAGGAGGTAAGGACAATATTTCTAAGAAAGATTTCAAAATATTGTGGGCGTTGAAGAATAGGAAGAAAATAGACCTAGCAATAACAATCTCAGATCATTTGTTTCAGGTCAAGAGCAATAACAGATATCCTTTTCCTTATGGAATGATCATGACTAAATTCCTAAGAAGAGCAGGAGTCGATTTGACTTCTGAAGATGGAGAAGTATTTAGAAATTCTGATTTGATTACTGAGGTGAATTTGAGAAAAATTTATCCTAAAAGTACCAAGTCATCCTAGTGAACAAGATTTGAGGGTGAAACAACCGAAATAAGAGAAGCAGAATTTGCTGCTCTAGACGTGAAAATAAGGAAAAAAGATCTCATTGATAGAGTAGAGGAGGTAGTTGTTGAAATAAGGGAAGAATTTTCCACTGAAGTTGCAACAATAGCAACACATGCAGCAACTACAAAAACAACAATAGGAACAACAATAGCAGTAGCAGCAGATTCTCCACTTACAACAACACCTTCTCCAAGCAAGCCTTCGTCCTCCACTCACAGCAGTGTTGAGAATAGGCTGAGAAAGCTTGAAGCTGATGTTTGTGTTCTAAACATCAAGATGGATTCAATGAAGGATCAGAAAGATTCAGTGTCTCAAAAGTTGGATACTTTGACCTAGTTGGTTTAGTCTATCAAGCAGAAATTGAAGCCTGTTCAATCCTCTGCTCCATCATCACATTTCCATGATCTCAGACTTTCTTTACTCCTGAGATTCCCTCAGCCCAGTATTCTCATCACTCTCATCAATCTTCACCTCGTGGTGGTGATCAGTCCCATCATGCTCCATCTCACCATTCCTTACCCTCCTCTCCTGTTCATGAGCATAGACCTACTTCATCTACCAGATCTAATCATCCCATGAGTACTCCCTACTCTCCAAGTGTTGAAATTCTTCCATATCCATAGTCCTCTCCTCAAATCGCACCCTATACTTCTCCACTTGCAACTTTTCTAATTATTGCAGTTCTTCCATCTTCATTTTCCCCTCCTCAGCCTAGACCCACTCCATCTCCATGTTCTGACTCAGAATCCTCTCTCTCTGAGTCAACTATTCCACTTGCAAACATTTTAACATGGATAAAGGCGACTTTGAATAAATCTTATCTCTCCTCTCCACAAGAAACTGCCTCTCCAACATCATAACCGCCCCCTTCAATTACTCCATAGGAAACTGTCCCTTCTCAATAGACAACACCTCCTCTCCCTCTACAAAAACCTCTAATGCCTTATGTGAGAAAACTTCCAAAAGTCTCTAAAGTTCCTACAGTGGAATAGAAGTCATACATCCTCCCCACTCTAATATCACCTCCTCCAATATATAAAATTCAGTATCCCAAACTTCCCAAATCGACACATTTAACTGGTGGGAGTCCTAAAAAAAGAATAAAAAATGACCTTGGGAGAAGTTGAACATAGGCAGTTGATAAATCAAATGGTTGTGCAAATTCTTGCATCCCAAAAAGGACAGTCACTCTCCCTGATCTTCCTTTCCCAGATTTTGATCGGGATTTTCTCAATAGTATTATAGTAATGAAAGGTTCAACCAAGAACTTTAAGCCCAAACCACTTCTTGATGGTGATGCAATCATAAATAAAATATTGAGTGATTACATCCTGCCAACTTCATCCAACCCACCACCTCCACCCCCACAAACCCCTTCACTTTGAGTGGATTCAGGATCATTGGACCATAGCATGAGATTTCATACTGTAACTGACACATCTGATCCTAACTTTATTTACCTTCTAGAAAATGTGTATGTCATCTTTAGGAGTAGGCACTTTGATGCATTTGAGCATAGCCCATCTCAATTTCCAAAGTTTGGATGTCCCCTATATAGAGCAAAACTTAGGATTGTTATATCACTGAAAAAGGGAAAATCAAATTCTGTTGGATCCACAACTCACTCCCAAACAGAGTTTGCTACTGCCTCCATTTCCACCCCTTAGTTCCTCCATCCAAATCTCCTTCTCTCAAAAGCAAAGCTCCAAGTTGTAAGTAGTTTTCTCCCCTCAAAAAGAAAAAAGGCAGTTTCTAGACTTTCAACAACCGAACTCCCTTCTTCCACCCCTCAACTTCCTCATCCATCCAAACCCTCTACTACCAAACTCCAACCATCACCTTTCCAAACCAGACTACCTCTATCTAAACCCTCTACTACCAAACTCCAACCATCACTTTTCCAAATTAGACTACCTCTATCCAAACCCTTTACTACCAAACTCTAACCATCATCTTTCCAAACCAGACCACCTTCATCGAAACCACTTCCTCCTCCTCCCATCTACTTAGACCAAGACGAGTATGCTCGCAGACTTAGAGAAAATAACACACCTCTTCAAGTTGGGCATCTCCCCTCCTACCCTGAGATGCTCACACTTAAATACGAAGCTCATCTTAGGGTAATCTCTCCTCTTGTGCTCCTATCAGCATTATCAGTTGCATCCATACAGGCTTAAACAATTCTTGCAATAATGGTCATAGCAGAAACATGTCCTCAAGTATCTTTCAAAAGACCAAAGATGTCTAGATCTAACAAACAGGAGGCCTAATGCAATAAATAAATCTTTTTTTGACACATTTTTTTATTATACTTACATTGTAACTTTGATATGTACTCATTTTTTCTTATACTATAAATTAGAGATTTGATAGGTGTTCATTGATATGTAATACTTATGTTGTAATTTGTAAACATGAAATGTACTCATTTGTATGTAATATTTACACAGTATATAGAATGGTGTATTATTTTATGGAATTCAGTTAGCATCTTATCTCATTTTATTTCTACAAGTGAACTAGTATAGAGGATGATTGTAGGACTGGTTTTGATTCTGTTGGATATGAGTTGCTTCATTTTATGCCAAATATACACTGGTGAAATTGTAGGATGAAGACTGCGAAACCTATCAAAGTTTAGTCGAGGGACATGAGATATGGACTTGGGACATGGAATATGAATTCGAACATAGATGAACGGTTCTTGGACAGGGTATATTCCAATGTAGCACTTGGAACTGTTCATCTATATCCGACTTCATAATTCTGGACATAGAATATGAATCCGGATATGGATGAACGGTTTCCGAACATGGTGTTAGATCAGGTCATGTGATGAATGGTTCCAAGCGCCCAAGTCTAGCTGAACATGTCCCACGCCCATGTCCCACTACCAATGCTCATGTCCTAAACTCCATGTCCTATGCTCATTCCCACATCTCATGTCCTACTGTCCATGTCCCATGTCCCAGCGTCTATGCCCATGTCCCAAACTCCATGTCCCAAGTCCCATTGCCAATGTCCACATCCCAAACCCCATGTCCTAAGTCTATAACAAACACTCTTACATTATGACAATTGTGGGATGAATATACACAGTCAATGAATATGTTCCCATCCAAGTATTTATATACAGTCCTGCAAACATACAAGTGTTTGTTGCATGCTTATTGCAGAAATAAAAAAATTAGTAGATATATCAAAATAATTACAAAAACTACAAGGTGTATTTTTATACACCCTTCACTAACTCGAAAGTGAGTTATCTTCATGGATGGTCATAATACTTTGAAACTTGGAAAAGTTTACCCAATGGTTTGCAACCTCCAGTCACCGCAAGTTTTTGCATAATAGGTTGAAGTAGAGCTTGGGTCTGGGGCAGGTCCTAGGAAGGTCTCGAATCCTCTCTTATCATCCTTCGAGTTCTCTTTCCAGCTAAACCCAATCTTAGTTGAGGACAACATAAGTTTGTGCAAAACCTATCATCGTCTCCCATTGCTGTTGCTTCATCTCCATACGTCGCATTTTTAACTAGAATACCTTCCACTCTAGACCACCAATTTCTAGTCTATCCCAATCCTCAGGTATTGTGAACAATGCATCCCAAGATCCGTTATCTAGAGAGCTAGACATCTTGTCAGTAGATGGGTTTCCAGCGTTGAGGAAGATAAAGTCTAAGATGCTTTAGATGCCGTTCGGGCATTTGTAAAAATTCTATTACAGGATATATGTTGATTCAAGTGAATCTAACTGAACAGTAATAAATATTTGTATGTTTCCCATGCTCACAACACCCAATCGACACTCGTATGCAACTTGATAAATCATAAAGAAAAATTATGATTATGCATGATTCTGGGCATTTAAACTTAAATGGTAGTGCATGGCCATCACTAGAGAATTAAAGAAAAATAACAGATATACAGAATAAGCAAATATTCTAGCAAGATAAATTATAATACATTAATATGTTAGTTTATTCAAGACATGTATTACATATCAGAATTAAAATCAAGTGCACAACGAAGAGAACTAGTATCCATCTATGGGTACAGTATCTCTAACTGTTGAAGGAGCTAACTTATTTAATGCTCATTTGAACCAAAAAAGTGGGAGGGTATAGAGTGCTGGATACGCTCTGCCATTTTTGTAACATTCTCGATGTTGGCTTGTAATCATTGACGTTCATGTTTTAGCTTGGAAAAGTGCTTTGCCCAGGAAAGAATCGTGTCTTGCTCCACGAGTTGTGTTTCTCGCAGAGAAGTCTACAACTTTTCTATCTCTCTATATAGTTCTTCGATCCGCCGTAAGGCCCTCTCCTTAGAAGTGGTATCCCATGACTCCCACTAAGCATTTGACTTCCTGTTGTCCATTACTATCAATGGTTGGAATGAAAGAAGGCTTGAGAAGTTTTGGTATATGTGAAGAAAGGCTGGGATTAATAAGAGACAAACTTATTTCAGGAACTAGCCTCGAAAATCAGAATGCAGTCTTCTCCACCTTGACAAGGATGCATGTATCTCCTCATAAATAACAAATATCGAGCCTTCTAAGAAGCCTCCTCATAGTCGCATTTAATTAGACTCATGACTGGCGTTGCATATGTGATATGGAGTACCTTGTTAAGTTAGATTATGTTGTAATGGATTTTTGAGTATCATGGTAGTCAAGAAAAATTAACCATATATGCTTATACTTGTCTATATGCTGTCAGTTAACATGCATCAGTTTCTATTTTTAATTTTATTATCATTGGGACATGGGCATGGGACATGGACATGGGCATTGGGACATGAAGGGTGAGACTTGGGACATGGGTATTGGACAAAGGACATGGGTATGGGACTTGGGATATGGGCATAGGAGATGAGACTTGGGTTATGGAACATGCGAATGATTTATCTATGTCCCGAATTAATACCCCATGACAAGGATTACTAATCTATACTTGGATGAACCGTTCATCCATGTCCTAAATTAATATCCCATGTTCGGGATTATAACTTCGTACTTAGATGAACTATTTATCCATGTCCTGAATTAATATCCCATGTCCAGGATTACAACTTCTTACTTGGATGAACTGTTCACGACAAACGGGGAGGTTTGGGTAATGCCCTGAATCGAAACTCCTTGCTTGAGATGGAAACTTTTAAAAAAAAGGATGATAGGCTAAATAAAAAGGTGCAATGGCCTTCCAATCAAGTTATAAATCACAACAACACAACAAAGGCCTTCCCTTTCATAATCGAAGTAGATGTATATAAATAACTATCTAAAATAAAATGATATTTTAAGAAAAAATATTACACATAGCTCAAATTGAAGACCATTGTCTCAAAAGATTATAATACAGAGTATAAGTTCAATGTCTACATAAGTCATACTATGCCAAGAATAAGCACTATAAGACTTAAAATTCGTAGTTTTTTCTTGCATGCCTTAACTTCTATCTTCAACGCCTTCAACTTCTCTCTAGCTACATGCATTTCTTAAACTTTTGATCTTAGTTATTGGTTATGTTCATGCATAACATACAACTGACTATTCAGCCTCCTAATCTCATGCATTTGATCTCTTCTAAACTGATGCTCTCTATTAGTCAGAGGCGGATCCCCACATTGAAAGAAGGAACATTTGTTGAGACCATCCTATATTGAGACAATTAAACAATCCATGAAATTATATTAGCATTTTATACAAGACACTAAAGAGAAGTATAAAAGACACTCATGAAATAACCTGTACAACTAAAAAATCACCTTCCAGGGTTCTTATCCAGATAAAATGTCAAGATACGTGCTTCAAAATTGCATTTACAAGAAACTCTTGTAGAATATGGCAAACTTGTACCCTCGGATGAAAAAGCCATATAAAATATTCTATGACAGCCAATGAGAATTTTGTTAGTATGTCATTACCATAACAGACCAAATATATATATGAGACTTTATTATAATAAAAAGTAAGCATAAAATACCTTTCTAGTGAAGATTATTGTGGGATGAATCAGACATAGGATTGGAGGTTCTCATTGATGGATAATTTCTCCTATCGGGGCTAATAAAAATTTTATTGCAACCGCGACATAGACTAGTAGCCTCAATTCTCCCAACCACCTCAATTGTTGACTTGAATCTCTTACTAGTGTGACCATTTGTTTTCACACTATGGATCTAGTATTGTATTGTGTTAGGAGTTATGGTTATGTACCCCATTAATTAGGGCATTAGCTGGTAGGGTTGTCATATTATCATTCGAAGGTCGTACTAAATTTGGCCGATGTAAAACCCCCAGACTTTCATTATTAAAGTTGATATCACTCCCTTCAACATCATCATGTACACCCAAGAAATGTTCTCTCCTATATTATTTAATTGATTTTCGAATCTCTTTCAAGCCTTTAAAATTAATTTCATAAAAAGCCAAATTGTTGGTCCTATCATGAACAATGTTTTTCTTGTATCAACTTATAGTGCCGTATAATCTTTGAATTTTCAACGCTTGATGTTATGACACACTGTTGGTGTATGATCCTTTCCTTAGGTTTTTGGGTCCACCTCCTCAATATTATTTTTTCAGGCATACCGAAGTGTAACGCCCTGGCCTCCCACCGAGGTATTGTCCACTTTGGGCAGCAGCTCGCACGGTTTTGTCCTCTGGGACTATCCCCTCGGGGCCTCCCCAAAAAGCGCCTCGATGGACTATCTAGAACCTCCACTTATAGCCCAGGAATTCCTTCCTTGGCTACCACCCCCTTAAGGGCCCGGCGGTCGCCGCTGGCACACCGCCAGTTTCGCGGAAGTCGGCACTGATACCATTATGTAACGCCCTAGCCTCCCACCGAGGTATTGTCCGCTTTGGGCCGCAGCCCGCACGGTTTTGTCCTCTAGGACTATCCCCTCGAGGCCTCCCCAAAAGGCGCCTCGATGGACTATCCAGAACCTCCACTTATAGCCCAGGACTTCCTTCCTTGGCTTTCCAATGTGGGAAGTGTCACACGAAGATCTCTCGAATATGAAATACTGTATGAATATATGTATACATTATCCCTGAAAACTCCCACTTTTTGCATAAACATATGGTCACTCTGCTTTCATCGTCTCATTCAACTCTCCTAACCCTTTCAGGATCACTACTTTAATATCTATGGACAACATATTGATCCATATGGTCATTTGACACATCTATCTTGGCAAAATAATACTGACATTGCTCAATCTCTTTTTGGAATTCCAAAAAAATCTCCTTTGTATACACTTTTGTCATGTCACACTCAATAGTGTGTTGTATTTTCATAACTGGCATGCCATTTGTTATTTTACAATAAGCATCTATTTATGCCCAATGCCTCCCTTTAGCAACCTATTCATATGCACAAGCAATTTCAATAATTTCGTATTGCGATGTACATATTTATCAAATAATGAATTCATGCTATCAAATCTCCCTGCAGTTGTCATGGCAGCTAAAAAATGACATCTAACATAAGTAGGTACCCACACATTTCTGATACTATACAATTACTGCAGCCATGAGTGATCATGCAGGCCATAAGTACCAATCATATCAGCTTATGCCTTTTCAAATTCATCTGATGTCTTACTTTTGTATATGCAATTGGACCAAGTCTTGTAAAAATTTGGATCGTATAGATCACAATAACCATCTTTTCATTAAATTTTTTATTTAAGTGTTATATGCAAAAAAACATGGTGGATTTTAGAGAATACATCTCTTACAGTCACTGAGATAGCAACATCTTGGTCAGTCACTATTACTTTAGGAGCTACACCTCCCATCATATCAAGTCATGCTTTGAATAACCATTTAAAATTAGTTATAGTCTCGCCAACAAATGATCTAAATGACATATCATATTCATTCATCTTATATTTAGTATCAAAACACACAACATAACCAAATGCCCCATAATCAATTTTGGTTGCACCATAAACCCCAAAAAATGATGTTGAATATCCTTCCCCATCCACTTATAGGTCGAAACTAAATTGATGATCAGGTTTTGATTGACTTTGAAAGTATTGTAATAAGGTATCTGCCCCCTGCTAAACTTGAATTGACATCGCCTTCTATAACATTTCTAAGGTCTAACTGTGAAAATTTCAAATTCTCCAACCCACCTACCTCACGAGCCATAAAGTCTAATGCCTTTGCTACATAAACCCCAACTTGATTCAATCCTTCCACTATATCTACTTGATAATCCAGTACATTCTTATGTGATCATAAACAATAGGATTTATTAGGTGATTCTAGACCATGGTTATGTTCAGATACAAATCCTGTAATAACCTACTTATTACAACCCCTATGTTTAGAAACCCTAAGCAATGTCATACAGTTATATTTAGTGAGATATTTCTCTTTTTACTTTCGCTTATTCTTTTCTATAGGGGCCACATTTGAAACTTCATGTGGACAATTTGAGTCAACCGGCGAGCAATCTACTTTCATGGGTTTCTCCTTCCTTAATCTCTCTTTAGAGCATTTAAAAACTTGATTACATACATCTCCATTGGCCAACTTTCTTGCATAGCTCTTGCTAATACTAAACCCACATAGTTTTACATAACCATTATAAAACTGGTAAGCATCTTTCTCACTGTCAAATTAATAGCCAATCTTTGGGGTTAGATCAATAGGGACTCTGGAAAAAAATTCATGTATTTTTATCGATGATTTTTGTACATCACTACCCCATGCATCCATATTATCAACTTCTATATAGCCTATTTTGACACCCCATCCATTTTGATTAGGGGAACTTGCCTCATCCCTGTCATTTACGTTCACAATATTTATAAGTAAGTCTATGGACCTAAAACAACTTGTGTCTAAAAAGATAATAACATCGCCCTTGAGTAAATATGCTATTCACTATGAAACATTTTACACAGAGTAAAAATTCAGATGAACAACTATTTAGTTTGTAGAGTTTGATTTGTTATACTAATCACAAATCCATTTGCAATTGAAAACTACAATAATAAAATCAACGGATAGGAATAAAATAAAAAAGAATTATTTAATTCAAATAAATTAAATCTATTAAACATTTAATCAAACAGCTGGTGTGTGGTTCACATCTTCCCAATCGATAGAAGCTTGAAAAACTATCTCACTTGAAATAATAACAACAAGGACATGGGGTTGTCGTGAATCTAATGCAACTTTTAGAAAAAACAACCACAACAACGAAAATGAATGAGTGGAATGAATATGGCTTACTGTAAAAACTTCTCCTTTGCTAAAGTAGCAGGTTTGACAGGTCCTATGTGATTATGGATGAAACTTGGAGGAATTGGCCAATTTTGAAAGTTTGCTCTGGTCAGGGGATTTGGGAGTAGCGGATTTGCAAAGTGTAAACCTGAAAAATTGATATAGGAGATGCGAGAGTTGGTGCAGAAGGGAGGAGAGGTGAGGTTATTGTGTCTAAAATGAAGAATTGACATTGATTTTTCTATTTACGTTAGGATTTTACTGCATTTGGGACATAAAGTTGACAGTAAGATATGGAATCTGGGTTTCGGACATAGAAGGTTTTTGTTTGGGACATGGATTACCATGCAAGTTTTACTGCATTTGGGGGACATAGAATTGACAGTGAGACATGAAATCTGGGTTTTTGGACATGGGGTATAATTTGAGACATGAATTAAAACAAAGAGCAGTTAGATTTTTCAACATTGGATTTTAAATTTTTAATTCAAATCTAGTTTAAATTAATGAAATTTATACTAAGAAAAAACTTTAATAAAATTTATACTAAAAACAAATTAATGATATTTAGACTAAAAAAATTTAATATTCAGTTTATCAATTTGATTGCTGATATTTAATTATTTTATGCCTCAAAAAATTATAAAATTTTTAATAAAAAAGAGGTTTACACATTAATAAAAAAATAAAATTTACATTAAAAATAAGGACTTTTAAAATATACTTTATAAATTCCTCTTTGATGTGAAAAATTTAACAAGACAAGAAGACAACAAAGAGTTTTGGGTTTTGGGTTTTTTCACGTTAGAAGTTTTGAAATCTTCGATGATGGAAGATTGGAAGCAGTCACGTTATGTGCCCCTTCCATACTGTGAGTTGCATGTTTCTGAGAGACGGAGAGAAACAACGCATTCTCGCTCCTTCCCTCATTCGCAGCGCCCATGAACGGCCTGGATGATGCCCACAGCATCAAACTATAAAAAGGCCGCCTACACTGGATCATTTCCCATATGTGTGTGTGTGTATGTTTATGTATATATATATGTGTGTATATATATATATATGAGAAATGCTCATGTGCCCTCTCTGCGCAATTGGATTTATGCGCTCCGTCGAAATAGCGTCCCTTACTAGCATGGAAGTGGAATACTAATTTGCTTGTGTGTGTTAGATTGCATGTGTGGAAGTGGAATTGGATTGGGTGTTTGTAAATGGAATATTTGCTTCCTATTGTGTACATGGAAGTGAAAGGTGGAAAATTCCATAAGTACTCTACTGGGGCAATTTGTGGCTTCTTCCCTCTCCATTACCTCTAAAAATTGGATGTGATAGCGGATATTTGCATTGGGGCAATTGGTGGCTTCTTCCCTCTCCATCACCTCTAGAAACTTAGATTCAGCGTTGTTGCCAAGGTAATTTTCATTACTCATAGCCTTGTATTTTAGGAAAAATTAATTTCAATAAAAAGACAAAAGAAAATATACTATAAAAATCCAAATAAAAGAAAACCATGCAAATAAAAATTAAAATAAAATAAGAAAGAGAATATACATGTGTTTGAACCTAATGGGCGGTAGGGATCTTATTCATGTGAATTATGTATATATAAGAAGCAAAACTATTTTTCATTATCATTCTCTAACTCAACTTCAAAAATAAGGATAATAGGATATAATATCTTATTTTCATAAAATGTATTACTTAATTAAATTATTTCACCAATCATAAAATGCCATGCCACCCCAATTCAACATCAAATCATAAGATATTTAATATTAAAGATATTCTAGAAGCTATGTGTACAAAATATTGACATGAATTAAATTATTTATTACATTTAATGTTGATTGCATATTCGCATTATTTTTCTCTTTTTTACAAATTTTTTCCATTTTTATGTTCTCTTATAATTAATCTTAGTTGATTAAATATTACCAAAAGACTCACGTATAGAATAAAATGCTTTCTAAATCTATAATCCTATTGATCGTAATTTAATTTGGGATGTGAGCATTAACAGTGTAATTTAAATGAATGTATATATTCTCTATATTATCTTTCAATCTATCAATATTATTATAGGGCCAATGTCATTATTTTCCTAAAATAGAAATAATTTTTTACCATCTAGTTTTTATTATTTTATGTCTAGATTTAAATATAATTAAATAGTAAAAGTGCTATTATTTCAAGTGCAAACTAGTGCAATTTGCTATTATGTTTGGATTTTATTTTTATTTGAATAAATAAAAACATTCGCATACATTGGCATGATTTATGATTAATTTTTGTTTTTATTTGAATGCATAGAAACATTCACATAATTTAGGAGTAGTTTTTTATTTTTAATTGTGCATTCAAAAATATTTACATGAAATGTAAGTAATTTTTTATTTGAATATAGAAAAACTTCACGTGATTTCTAAAAATAATATTCATATTAATAAAAATAGTAACTCAGGCTTTCTTAAATCACATGGGTGCGTGACTTAAATTGAAAGAATTTTTTAAGGCCACTTATTGACAACCTCCAGGATTAGAAGATACCTATGCAATGTTAATATTATTTTTACGCTTCTGAGATATGATAATTCCTTTAATGCCATGTCATTTTATGCCATTCCATGGGTTACTGTAAAATATTGAGATGATTGGTAGAGTATTTGTGAGCCGACCAAAAAGTGTAAATTATTATAACTATGCTAAAAAAAAACAAAAAAAAATAAAAATAAAAATTGGATGTGCAGCAACTTCATTAATACTTTTACACTTAAACATATTTTTACACTTTTTGGTCAGCCCACAAATACTTCACCATTCATCTAAATGTTTTAGAATACATAGAAACCGCCACACTTGATGCGCCTATTAATAAGAGATTATAACACTGATTTAGGATTAATTTTTTATTTAAAAATTTTGAACACAAAATATTCACATGATGTAAAAATAATATTTTATTTTTATTTGAATATATAGGAAAATTAGCATAATTTAGGGGTAATTTTTATTTTTATTTGAATATATAGAAATATTCGATTGATTTAGGAGTAATTTTTTTACTTTTAGTTGTGTATGCAGAAATATTTACATGAATTATGCATAATTTTTTATCTGAATGTAGAAAAACTTCACATAATTTCTAAAATAATATTCATATTAATAATTTATTAATGTTAAAAAAGAAATATCTAAGGTTATATCTTATGAAATTTTCCTGCTAGATATATCTATTTCATTAGATATTTGTAAGGTGAGTGTCTGCTAGATATTACCATTAGAATTGCCTGCTAGAAAATTTACCTTATAATCATTTAGAAATTCACCTTAGAAGTGCCCGCTAGATATATCTAGAACCATTAGAATTAAAATGACCTTTAGATATAAACTTAGATATATCTGATGAAATAAATGTATTATGGAATTAGGTGAATTCCACCTTAGATATATCTAACAACTAGATAAATGCTTGCTAGAAATGCCTGCTAGATATAACCATTAGAATTAAAAATGTATTATAAAATTTTCCACCTTTCTCTTCCACGTACACAATTGGAAGTCCAATTCCACTTCCACACACACAATACAACAAACACAAGCAAATCGGTATTCTACTTTCATGCTAGCAAGGGACGCTGTTTTGATGGAGCGCATAAATCCAATTGTGATGGAGCGCATAAATCCAATTGCACGGAGATGGCACAAGAGCATTTCTCTCTCTATATATATAGTCTAGTAGCAATGAGAGTTGTTAACCTCTTCGATTATTATTAACCTCTTCGATTATTAAGAAAGGAATAAATCAATTTAGCGTTTTGGCAATTTGGGCATAATGTGGATCATGACCCACAACGTCATTTTCCAATTCATGTACATGATGAGGACTAGATGCTTTCTGTCTCCAAACTTTAATTAATCAGGTTTCACATGTACATGCATCCTGGTCCGTATGCATTGGATGATGGGGACTGTCAATCCACCGCTATCATAGTTTTCCTGATCAGGACAAGATGCTTTCTGTCTCCTCCAGCCGTATCATCTCTATGGGTTGTGTTATTATGTTATAAGATGACTGTAGGCGCTAGCTCAAGTTGAATTTCAGTGTCTAGCATTCTTTCAGCCAGACTGGGCCTATGCATGTGACTTGGGCTGCTAGTTTAGCTCAGCCCTTTTCTGTATATCAACTCAGCTACAGAGTCCCTTCAACCAAATACAGTGCCGCAATTTATAACCTAAGTTGAAGAATCTAGATATTATCTGATAAAATTGCCATATGTATTAACCCATCTTCTTGATTAACATTTTGGAAACGCATACATAAACAGACATGAATTTTGCAAGAATATTTAGCTTAAGCAAGCTGTTTGCCAAATTTCATGGCCATGAATACTGCATACATTCTTGTAGTTTATTGAGGAGACATTTGAAAGCAATCACCGCCCGTGCATGTTATATAATTCTGACAGCATCAGGTGCAGCATCAATTGCTCGTGAATCCAGATGCAAGCAATCAGCCTCTCCCTCGTCACACCCAACAGGAATCGCATATATGAGCTTAGCATGCTGGCGGATGGGCCACAAGATCCGTTAATGCAGATCATGAACAAAGTCAGCATCACACTTCCCGTGCCATCCAGCAGACACGAGGAGGACAAGATGCTCTCTGTCTGCGCTCCAAGTTTTTCTCTCTTCTTGTATAAAAGGATCTCAGAATCATCGTTGAGTCATCATCATCATCTTACCTATCCTACCATAGAAAGAAAAGATGGCTTCAGCTCCTCCAATGCCCCAAAACTCCTTCCATGTTCGCTCCATCAGCTTGCCTTCAAAGTCCCATCCCCTTGTAGCCAGGGTAGAAGAAGAGATCAACAAGTTAGATGCTTGGAAGAGAGTGAATGCATCTTCATCTCCTTTCACAGTGGAGACTATCTGTGATGGTTTGGGCCGACTTAGAGGTCTTTATGATTGCATCGAGGACCTCCTGCATATGCCGCTAGCCATCCACCAAAACAAGAAATGGTCAGATGAAGCGCTGGACGGAGCGCTCAGATTGTTGGACATGTGCAGCACAACAAGAGATATCTTGTTGCCGATGAAGGAACACATGCAAATTCTTCGATCAGCTCTCAGGAGAAGAGGAGAGTCAAGTATCAGAAGTAGCGTCAATGCTTACATTTCCTCAATGAAGAGGGTAAAGAAGGATATCAGCAAGTGCCTTTACAAGTTAAAGAGATTGGAGAATAAGAGCAATCCTGCTGTTGCTGATCCAGACCAGAATATGTCAACAGTGGCAATGCTCCTAAGAGAAACAAGGGTCATGACCATCTCCTTCCTCCAAACCATCTTATACTGTTTGTCTGCTTCAAGGCCAAATCCAAAGATTAACAAATGGTCCTTGGTTTCGAGATTGATGCACAAGGGGCAACTAGCATGTTCAGATGAAGACCGAAACAATGGGAAAAAGGAAGGGAGTGTGGACATGGCACTCCATGATCTCTTGGCATCCAAAGATGAGGGGATGGAAAAGGTGTGCACGGTGCAAAGACGGTTGGAGGCATTTGAAATCATCGTTGACAGACTGGAGGGTGGTTTAGAGAGCATGTTTAGATTCTTAATCCAAAACCGAGTCTCTCTTCTCAACATCTTCAGTCACTAGAGATCTCCTCTGCCATTTTTACCCTGCCAGCCCATCTCCAGCATCCACATTTTCAAGGATTGCCTGTGGGTTAAGAAAACAATTTTGTATATGAATTGAAATGTAAAGTATAGAATTTCAATTGAAGAAACATTGAAGTTTATGTGCTTGCGTCATTTTCTTTATTTTTTTCCTAATGCTCCTAAAGTTTGTGAGATAGAATAGATGCCATGACGCTATTAACTGAATAAATGGGGGAAATTTATGGCAGAGCGTTATTTCGTGAACTTACAAGTTGGTGTAATAATCAATAACACAACCTAACCAACGTTAGCACTTTTTAGATGGCCCAATGTTTGGTGCAAGCCAACACGAAAGTGAAAAATTGTAACAAACAAATGCTAACTATAACAACCCACCCCAGGATGGCAATGCAAGCCTGGTAGTATGACGAGTTTTTTCAAGATCTACCACACTTGAATAATTAAATGCATCACGATAAAGTACTAGCAGACAAATAGTGAAAAAATGTGTGTAATATAAAATTTCTCTAAAAATCTATTACATCCAATTCAAATAAATCTTTAAACATGTCTACCATGAAAAAGTTATTTTTCTACATCTTAACAAAATTCAAATAAAATATATTTATTAAAAATCTCTCTTTTTAGCAATCTTTCTTTGAAACCCTTACTTTTCTTGGGATGTTCCATCTGTAAGAGGAAATAAAAAGGGTGAGTACAAAGCTCAGTAAACAAAAAATAATCTTAGTATATATGTTAACTAAAATCTACACAAGTACTATATCTCGTATTCCTCTTATTAATTTAATCTTTTAACCCAAATTTTCTTTATCATCTATTGGGTATATAACTCTAGTGATCCTCTGACCAGTTTGATGGGCCATCATATCATATTTAGGGAAGGAAAAACTCAACCTTTGGTAGTTGTCCAATTAAAATTTAAGATTTGGCTACAATTTAAAAAATTTGACCCATCCAGTATTTCCGGAAGGTCCAAAAACCTTAAAAACGACTATCTGATCATCCAAAACGGAGATAGGGAAGTCCCAAAATAAAAGGATAAAATCTAGATAATGTATCTTAATTAATCATCATCTGACTTATGAATTTGGTCAATCTCTCTTGATTAATCATCACCTGACCCATAAATTTGGTCAATCTCTCTTGATCAATCACCATCTGACCCATGAATCTGGTCAATCTCTTTTGATTAATCATCATCTGACCCATGAATTATAAAGATTACATAGGAATAAGGAATATAAATATTTCATGACAGATCTAGTGGACCAATTCAATCATCTAAGGGATAAAATCTAAGTCCTTTAAATTTTTTCATATAAAATCTAAAGATCTGGTCATGTTTTGGAGAATCTAATCCTTTCATTGAGTCCAAAATGTTCAAAAATATGGAAAACGACTATAAGATCATTGAAATCTGTTATCTATGGACTCCAAAATATCACATCTAATTCTGGTTGTCCATTTCCATTAGGGTTAGGTTTCTAGAAAGGCAAAAGACCTTTCTTCCTCCCCATGACCAGCAGCCATGGCTGCTGAAACCCATCTCTACCATCTATGCTAGCACCAATGATGATTTAATCTGGTTTGGCCAACCTAAATCTAAAGTAAATCTGATTTTCTGATTTCTAAAGAAATCTGCCACTGTGTGGCCATCTGTAAACCATGACTGTAGATATAACACTGGACAGTAGGTTGTTGTCCACGCGTATAAGTAATTTCGGTTGGGTTTTGAGTTTTGTCTAATCAGAAAATTCTGATTTATTTCTGAACTTCTAATTTCCTAAAAATTCACGAAATTAATCTCTTTGATACCTTATGTCATGCACTAATAAAAATCTGTTTATGCACCCATTGTGCATTCAATCAATTCCTAACGCATCAATACATAAGGATAATATATACTCTCTTCAGAACAATTTCAACGCATCTCCATGAATGCATCTAATTGACACGCACAACATGCTTGTACCGAAATTCCACATGCACCATCACATTAATATCACATGCATTCAACAAGCTTGGATTTATTCCATACAAAAACGCATGTGACAAGTAACCTTATAATCTAGTCTCCATGCTTGCATTCCTGTTCGGCATGCACAAGGTGTATTCAACATACATAACGCATACCATCTGACCAACAACTCTATTGCATTCAACCTTCTAACCCTAGCATGAAATTTTTATTGAATATTAATACAACAACAAGCATATGATATAAATATCATGAGTTAAAAAAGATCCAATGAATCATATGATTTTTATTTATTTAAATCATGTGTTAAACCATTATAAATCTAGCACATTAAAAGAAATCCGATCTATATGCTTAAGATAAATCTAATTAATACACTCTCAAATAAATCTATGCATTAATTAAAAATTAACTCAATGCATAATCTAATGCATGGATTTATTCATCTAAATCATGCATT
>JAYJMB010039048.1:0-33050 GCA_036873735.1 Pouteria campechiana | reverse complement strand
GGGATCGACCCTTGCATAAGCACACTAGACTATACATCGACCGTGCACTTGCGAGGTATTAAATTTGAGCCATCAACTACTCAATCCATATTGGCAACAATGGTCACTACTGAAATAAGTCCTCAAATATCTTTCAAAAGACCAAAAATGACTGTATCTAAGAAGCAGGATCCCAAAACCAAAAAATAAACTATTCTACTTTTTCCATAGAAACAATCTCTATATTTTCTTGTTTATTGATGTATATACTTAAAAATTGTTCCATCCTTGCTGTCATCAATGAAGTGTATTATTTACCCAAGCATTACATGTCTTTTATAGCTCTTTAACACATTTTATCTAATGTTTCAATGTTGCCCTTTTATAAGACAAATACTTTGCTCTTTTAACTCTCCTGCATGCCCTACCTTTTTTGATAATGACAAAAGAGGGGATAAATATAAAGAGACTTAGAGTGAATAGAGAGAATTAGAGTAAATAAGAGTGTATTCATTAAGTGGGAGATTAGAGTATCTTGTTAGATATTGTAACGCCCCACACCTCCACCCTATGCGTTTTGTCCATCCAGTAGATTGTTCTCTATTGAGGACTATGCGGGAATCTACCGTTCTCTTTCTTCTCAATAATTTTTCTATTCTTAAGGGAACTTCTGCTAAAAATTAGGCAGAGTCTACCATGAATTTTATGGATTTACACCTGATATACATTAATCAAATAAATTCCTAAAATCAAAATTCAAAATTTTTAATATAAAACATAATCAATCCTGTAAAATTTTCAATTATGTATAAAATTGAAATTTCAACAATTATAACTTAAGTCATAAATTATTAACCTATCCCAACTTACCCACTGCCCAGAAGCTACTTCGCCCCATGATAACAATAACATACTCCACCTCAATATCATATACATTTATCACTAATATGATATGCATTTCTAATTTAGTTATTACAATTTTGAAGGAATACAAATTTCAATTTCTACAAAACATAATAAAACCACTAACATAAATAGCATCTTCCATAGCTCCCTTACTTGACCTATCCACTAAAAATTTAAATAAGAAGGCTTGAGTCTGGGCTACTTAGTAAGTAGGCATATTAAATTGCAATAATCAATAATCAAGAACATAATATGATCACAATTATAACATATATAATCATGCCCAACTTTCACATGCAATATAATATTCTTTCCATTCCAGTCAACAAATTCTCAACACCACAAAATACAATATTATCCACCATCTTATAATATACAACAGCTATTCCTAAAAAAAATTAGGGGATACTCTCTATTCCCATCCAAATAGGCATTTATATGAAACTTCATTTACTTAAGTATGGGATAATCTCTACGCCCAACAATCACATAACCTTACCATAACAAAACACCAAGTATTTCAATCCAAGGGATACCTACTATCCTGAATAAACCAAATAATATCAACCCTCCTAAACAAATATAGGATATTCACTATCCCCAACTAAAACATACAACTCAGATTCAAATAAAGGGGTAAATCCCCATACATTCAACCAAAAAAGAGGCCTACTTACCTGTGTGAAGTGCCAGTTCATCAATCCTCATTAGTTCCTTAGCTTCCCATCCATATCGATAGCCCTACATAGGCATGATACAATTTACATATAACACATTAAAACATTCTATCATCATGGGACAATTTTAATATCAATAAATTACACCCCAAATGACTAATCCTTCATTAACTTCTATAAGAGTTTTAGGGTTATAATCAAATCCTTCATACATAGTTTACCTTTCATTGGGACATTTTATCAAAATAGCTAATAAGCATTATGCAAATCATAACATCTCAACAAGGGGTTTTAAGGAATTCCATTTTCAACCATGTTTAATCCAATAACCTTAAAATTAGGTTAATTAGGTTCTTAATGCAACTAATTTTCTACTTAAGTACTTTATACACAAAAGCCCTTTTCAAATCCCATTTAGGTCATTGTCTACATTAAGAGTTCTCACTCTTAAAATAGTCCTAGAACACCTTGATGAATGAAGTATACTTACTCCCCATAATTATTACACATAAACTACAAATTTTAGGGAAGATTCATAGTTCACAAATTAGGTAAAATCCTAGCAAATGAAAATTCTAAATTTTGTTTTTCTTGTCCATATTACTTCAAAAACACTATAATTCACTAATTAACCATTTTCCCCATACACTTTATGCATATGCTATGAAATCCTCCAATTTTTCATTGTTCACAACTAGCATGAAACCCTAGCTTAACAAAATCATGAATTCTCATGCCTAATTAAGTTTCAAAATATCATTAGGTAGGAATAAATCATTTTTCTCATGATTTTAAAAATAAAACCCTGTCATCTTCACCAAAAGCTATTGTTCACGAATGAGTTGAAACCCTAATATGGCAAAAATTACAAAATCAATTATGGAAATGAGTCTTACCTTACATTTCAAATGTGAATTCCACCATAGGGCCTAGTTTTAGCTTCAAATCTCCATAAATCCATCACCTTCAGCTGCAAAATGGAATTTCCAATGTTTTCCACATTCCAATCCAAAAAATTTAGGCTAGACAAAATAATATGGGAATTTCTCACCTAAATACACTTGTTTCCTAGCTAAAATAATAAGATTTAGGCATGAATGGGGTTAGGGGCGCGAGGAGGAAGAAAATGGGACAGACCAAAGAAAATGAAATGGAAAATGGGTCTTAAAAGTTTATCATCCAACTTTTTACATTGATCATATACAATGAAATCTTGATAATTATAAATTTCCAATACAAACTATAACACACACCCATACACACAATTGTCTACCTAAGACTAGAACTGATCATGATGGTAATACACCTCATTAGAATCATACATATCCATTTATAATTACAACATCATACATAAACTAATATGACATGCTAATACATCTCTTTTACACATCAATTGAAATCTTAAATCCAATTATATGATATACATGAATCTTTGTCAATTTACAACATACACGTACCTCACAGGGATTCTAGTTTCAATGAAATAAACATATACATCCTAAGACATTATAACAACATCTCTAGATAGAAGTAATCTTCTAAGATTTTTTGCCAGCATAGACTTCAATAGCTCAACAACCAGCTAAAAATAAAAGTAAGGGTGAGTCTAAATTGACTTAGTAAATAGGCTATATTGGAAGCATAATCAATAACAGGGGATCCTGCAAGCATCCCTAAATGCATTCCTCACAATTATAATCCCATCTAGGAATAGTCACATCACAACCAAAATATTACAATGAAACCATGCACTGATAAGTCACTGGGTACTATCATTTACCAAATAGATATCCATACATAAGAAGAATAATGCAATATATATCAATAGGGGATATCCTTTATCCCTCCACATCCGTGTCATCATATTAAGAAAATAACTTTGGAACATTTCATATCCCTCATTCATACATAACATTTAGATAAACTTAGTGGATACTCTTCTATCCCACAAGGCCACATTATACAAGAGATAGCACAATCATATGAATTCACTTACCTTGGGATCTTCACCAATCCCAATTTACACACACATTCACATTATCATATAGCAAATCCTGGTAAATTCAGAATCCTAAACATACCATGTAATCAGAAGTAACATCATGAACGTAACAACATGAAAGATTCTCGACCCCCATTAAATCCACACATATTCATAAGCCAAACATGGGATAATTACCATCCATTTATTTCATGCATTCATATAAACACAGATCATACAGAAGCCATGGGATAACAACTATCCCCGTCCAATCAAGCAAATACACAGATATAGCCTACTTACCTCATGATGAGCCCACTTACAATCTTCATGTTCTCAAGCTTGGCTTCCTAAATCCATGCTCAATTGGTCCTACACAATTCACATATGTCATTTACACATATATACATGAATAATTCCCCTCAATAGAATGAAATACAATATTTAGATATCATGATTCATTCATCAATAAGTATACACATTTCCCAAGTGCATGACTACACTTTAATATCATCCATAGGCTATCTACCTATATAATCATGTATTAATCATGCCTTTAATACACTAAGTTATTACCTTATTCATAGTCAACCATAGACCACAGTTGGAGTAATTAATCCCATATGGTTTCTCATTAGTTCATCACATCAAACACTTTAAAAGCATTACTTATTTACAAGTTCCTCAATAACACAATTTACGGAATTTTACTACCAATTACATGTAATGAACCCATAGTATTATTAACATTGAATTTATCTTAAATACATGCTAATCAAGTCTCTAATCCAATTAAACTAGGCATAATTTTATTTTTTACACAAAAAACCCCATATTTACTATTCATAAGTTAAAGTTCACAGCCATAAGCAATGATTAATCTGATCTTATTAAGTTCAAATGATGCCAAATACACTAAAATTAGCTAATTAAAAATTTACCCATTTAATTTACATGAACTCATTGCAATTTCACCTAAGGATTACTATTCATGGGGTTGTTGCAAAACTATATTTTACAACCTAAATCACTCCAAGATCATCACAAAACATGTTTTAACTAATTCCCCTCATGAATTTGCATTAAATTATCTTCTGAAATACCCAAAGTTACTATTCATGAGTTGACTTCAAACCCTAGCAAGAAGAAATACAAAATCAATGGAGAAAAATGAATTTTACCTAGGTTTCCAAGCATGATGGTCCTTTTCCACCCACTTCGAACTCCAAATCTTCACAAATCAGCAATGGCACATGACCACTTGAATTCCTAGCCAAGAAGACATGCCCAAATAGCAACATAATAGAGTTTTGATCCATGGACTCATGGTTTTCCAAGGAAATCCAAGGATTTACTAGCTTAAATCACCAAAAATTTGAGTTTAAGATGATGGGTTTTCATGGCTAAGGGCGTGGGAACTAGAGGAAGAAGGACGGGGGAAGAAAAATAAGAAATATGGGCCAAATAGGGTATAAATTGGGCCAAACTATGGCTTGCTAACTGACCCATGCTGCTAGAGATAGTTATACTAAATCGATTATATTTCTCTCATACAACATCCAAATGATATAATTATTAAGATGTTGAAAATTTAATTTAAGTAATATAACTTTCATTTTAACCAATGTTTCCAAATCAACCCCAATCTATGTCAAAATTTTAAATAAAGTGAAACTTTTTGGTATTTTTTATATTTTTCACCCATGAGGAGTAATTTTGGTGTATTGATCATAAATTCCTCATACGACATTGAAATCATGTGATTCTTGATTCATTAGAAAGATAATTTCAAAATATATAACTTTTTTTGTTGAACATTATTTCTAAATCATCCATAATCAAGGTAAACAATTCAGCACAAGTGACCCCTTTTTCAAATTCAACATTTTCTTAATATATTGTTATGCTCCTTTGGTTTTTCTCCATTTCTGTTTTGTTTTCTCATGTATTTTCTCATAAAATTTATTAATGAATTATCCATATATTATAACAAAAAAATGCACATAAATTTTTCCCAATAATCACAATTTAAATTATGTAATACTAACACATATAATTAGCATAATTCCATTGAATTCCCTGAAATTCATACACATTGGAACCATTCCATTTTACTCCTTTTTTCTCAAATTTTTGAATAATTATGCCATATCATTTAGGACATTAAAACACACTAAATTTCTCATATAATTAAAAATAATGTCATGAAATAAATTTAGGCATATGTGTCTTAATTTTATAGAATTTCCTGCATTCTATCTTGCACCATTCCCAATTTCCTCATGCACTTCCCCATGTATTTTAATATGATTTTCCACATTAAATATCATTTAATATATCACAAATTTTTTGAACCATTATACATTAAATCATATAATCATTGCACCCAATTGGCATGACTTTACTAAATTTTCATACACATCATATACAATAAAAATCATTTCATTCTCAAATGAATTCCACCAATATCAATTAAAATAAATTCCAAATGCATAAAGAACATATCAATTAAATCATTCTCAAATATACATATTGATTTCATCACACCTGTGCACACTTCATCCCAATTTCAATAATTTTGACTCATGAAAATTTTAAATTTCACTTTGCTACTGACATAAACATGCAATCATAGCTTTTTAACAACAATCCAAAATTTAACACAATAATTCATGCTTTAATACTAAAATCCTTAAATTAAAACCCTTGGGTGTTATAGATTCCTAGTATTGATTTAAAATGGTATAAACCATATTTTAGAAAATTAACTTTAGTCAAAGTTGACAACACAAAACATAGATCTTATTAGAGACAAAGCTCCTCGAGCATTACATCTATAATGGAAGAAAATGCAAATTCTCAAAAGAGAAAGAATGACACTATAACTTTGAAAAGAACTTTAGATGGAGCTAGACAAAACTAAGCTCCTAAAAATCAAAGCCATTAAGTGAAAAAACATAGTGAGTTTAAAGAATATCAACTAAAGACATATCATCTCGACTGCTTCAAATAAATATTCTAGACCATAAGTTTAGTTGAAAGACATGTCTAGCATCAATCAAAATGAAAAGATACTTTAGACACACTCAAGAACATTACCAAAATCTATCAAATCAACACCAAGGTTAGGACATAATCTGGATCCAAGCTAAAGCTTGAACATTGCAAGAGCAAAGGCTTGTACACCATTGATAAAGGAAAGAAGACTACAAATGGGATGATCAACTCAAACATACACTCCAAAATCAGACATTGATATAGTGAGATGTCAAGACATCAAAACTCCAAGTTTGAAATTCAAAAGTGCCAAGACTCAAACTTTGCCAGTGTAAGCAAAACCAAAAATCATGACTCCAGCCATAGAGACTAAAAATTAGACACAACCATCTCATTTTCAGACATGGCCAAAGTTCAGTCATGTAGACAAGAGAACTCACATTAGTCTAAGTCCAAAATTATAATTTCAGACATGGCAAAGCATTTCCAGACATGCCAATTCACTTTAATACATGATCGAATATGGAATTGTAAGCTAAATGGTTCATCCAAGTCTGAAATAATAATTTCAGACATGGCTACTCAAATCTAGACATGCAGAAGCATTTCCAGACATGGTGATTTACTTTAAGATGTAACTAGATATGGTGTTGCAAGCTAAACATTTCATCCAAGTTTGAAATAATAATTTCAGACATGGCCACTCAAATCCATACATGGTGAATCATTTCCAGAAATTGAAGAAAGAAGTCAGTTGCAAGCTAAGTACTAGTTCAAGTCCAAAATTTTAATTTCAGACATGAGTATTCAAGTCAAGACATAACGATTGATCTTAAGACATGGAAAATAGTTAATTTCAAGTTGAATGAGTCCAAAAACGTAACTTCAGGCATGGAAATTGAACTTAGACAAGACTCAATAGATCTCAAACATGAAAACTTGTGAGAAAGCTCTAATGGACAAAAAATCCTTTTGATTTGCTTGCATTAAATGAATGTAATCTTCTCTAATAAGCAGAATTCAAATTTAACTATAAAAGGAGTAAAGAAAGGTTGTTCCAAGTTATAAGAGATCAATGAGAAAAAAAAGAAAAGAAAAACAAGAGCATTTACTCCTGGACATTAAGTTTTTCTTCCAACTCCATAATGCAAGAAAGCTATCTGCATTCAAAGCTTATTCTCTGCATCAAATCAAGGGAGTTTGAAATTCTTTGTATTTATTACTATATATTTTATTTTTATTGCATTTAATTGAGTACAAACTCATCATATGTAAGAGGCATTTATTAATGTATATTTTTCATTAATTAGGATAGCAAGCATGGGGCTTGCTAACTATGTATAAGTTTGTTGGTCAGCTTTGGAAACCAACTGGAATAATTTTTTTGTTGAGCTTTGAAAAACCAACCTATGTATAAGTTTGTTGGTGAGCTTCTAAAAAACTAACCTGTTAAAGAGTTTGTTGATAAGCTCAAGAAAACCAACTCAAGATTAGTGGAACCTAAGTATAGTAAGTGAAGCTAACATAGAAAAAAGAGTAGGTATTGTGTTGTTGGCTGAACCTTTATTAAATATCTCCTTACTCTGTGTGGCATGATTCATTTCCTAATTATTATAATACTTTGGTTTTATATTGGGCAAGATTTTAAAAGCTCAATCCCCCCCCCCCCCTCTTGAGCTATCTTAGGATGGGACTAATAACAATGATTTGTATTTTTGAATTTGCTAACACTTATGCTTAGAACATATACATATCTATGAAAGTTTAAAATATATAAACATATATTTAATCTTGCTCATTTTATTATTTTAACATATGTTTGTACTATGCCTCATTGAATTATCATATTATGTGCCTAAATGAAGATGTATGTTATCCTTGCTCCACAACATGTACAAATTATATAAGAATAAATATGTTCTAATAAAATGATATATATTTGAAAGCTATCAACCTAACAAGTGTAGAAAACTTCTAAGTGTGGGATTACATCTAGCTGCCTCAACCATCTACTATGTTTTAGAAGAATTAATTTGAAGATTACATTCTTAGAAGAAAATAGAGGCTTCAAAGACAAGATATAAGGAACTTGCTTTGTTTGTAAAATCCAATGACAAATCTCCTCAAACAAATGCAACATAAAAGCAGAAGCAAATACAAGATAAAACCAAGGATATAAAGTAGAAACTTCATTTGATAATATAACCTCAGACAATCTAGAATGGCCAAGACAAAGCTCATCGAAGACTAAGCAAGAAGGAGCAACTCAACTAGGAACTTAGACAGATGAAAATGAAGAAGTTGAGAAGAATAAACTTTGTCTATACCACCAAAAGATCAAACAAATGCACATAACATGAAGAAACTTCATCCGAGCGGTAAAAAACAAGCATGAACTTTGTCCGATACTTACTTTGGACAAATGCAGAACAAAAAAAGAACTCATCCTACTTTATCCAAACATTAAGAGGAAGAATAAAAGAAGAATTTGTTCTATTCTAGTCTGACTTCATATATGCCATAAGAGTTTGTTTGATACTGGCGTTGGACAAATTATAAAGAACAAACTGGCAAACGTGAAACATAGAAGATATTTGCCTAAGACTTACTGAGGAAAAGTATAGACAAAGAGAGGTTGTGATTTTGTTTGAGAATAATTAAAATAGCATTCGTGCTTGTGATTTTCATGTACAGACTTATTTCAGTCATGATTTTGGGCAATAAACAACATTGCAGGCTCTCCAGCTATGACAAGTCAAAATGGAAGAAAAATACTTCCCACAGCTTATCTTCCTCTCTATGAAAGAGTGACATTATAGCAGCTTGGGATGAATTAGAAACAACTCACTCCAATGATAGAAATTAGAATAGTCTTCTTCATTCAATGCTGCTCTCGTTCTTGCATCCAACCAAATCCTTTCTTCTCTAATGGTCAAGTTATTAAAGAGCTACTTAAGGAGAAGAGTTGGGACTATTCATTGGTGGTGAAGGAGTATTTTCAATAAGCTTAAATCTTCTACAAATCCTTCCACCCATGGCCAATAGTTTTAACCTTCAAATATCCATTTCATGAGCTTTAACCTTCCAAATTTCTATGGCCATTTTCTTCTTTACATTTCAAAAATATCTTCCACATTATAATGAGCTATTTCTAGATTAAGATTTCCCTAGAACTTAAATAAAACACTATGTAAAAGTGTATTTATTTTTTGGTTAATTATAACTAGAGAGTTGAGGTTAAGCTCTAGAAAACCATCACTATAAAAGTTTTCCAGTTGGCTTTGAAACCAGTTAGTTTGTGGTGAACACAGAAAATCGTCAAGTTTGCTGGTGATCTTTAAAACCAGTGAGTTTCTAGTAAGCTTGGGAAGACCAGATTATATTCCATTATATGAGATATAGTGGAACCCAAGTGTAATACTAGTGGTGTTAAATTTGGAGAAAATTCTTTACATTTCAGTAAAGTGAGGAATTGAGGTGATGCATAGTATTTTATAAAGAAATTGCTATGAAAAATTGAATGGAGTGACATGAACCCAAGTAACGATTCTAAGTAAAGTCATGTTTATAACTTGAATAACTAATGTAGCATGATTATTAGGTATAATGTGATGTATATGAGTATTGAATTAAAATTTTGATATAATTTTGGAATTTTGAACTATTAAGTTGAAGGTTGTGTGAAAAGAACTTAATAGGTGAATTTGAACAAAAGCATGTATTTGAGTTATACAAAGGATATAAACTAGTCATCATAAGTATTGTAATGTGTGTGAGACATTGATTTGAATATTGGATGCCATGTGGGATGAAAATGGCCCATGGAATTAACTATAATAGAAAAAATTTAATAAAAATAACTGAATAGGCGATTTTTGGCAATTGACCTCAAATGAGGTGGTGAATAGTATGAATATATCCTATTTAATGCATATGATATGTGGGAAGTGATAGTTATGATGTTTAAATTATTTTATGCGAAATGGGGCTATTGATGATTTTGTTTAAGTACAAATTCGAAATTTGAATAGCTTATTGAAATAAAGGAGTTATTATTTGAATTTAAGATGAGAATTTAAATCTTAAATGAGTATTTAAGGATGATTATGCATGAAATTAATGGAAAATGTAATGATTGAAAGTTTAAAATTGAAGGATTAGAGAAAAAGTGGAAAATAGGGTTGAAATGAGGGGCAGCAAGTTAGTGTCACGACACAGGAACTCAATGTCACGACCTAGAGGGCAGTGTCATGACACTGGGCAATCAGTAAAGTATATGTCGCAACACAGGTTTTCTATGTCATGACACTGGGCAGTCAGCAAAGTCTACGTCGTAACATAGGTTTTCTATGTCACAACACTAGCTTTATAGCACGCTGGAGCACTAAAAAATTCGATCTTTTAAAGCCCTAAACCCATTCTATTTTTTATTTTCTATTCTGTTCTTCTTCCCTAACACCATTCTCATGTACCTAGACCCCATTTAGCTTAATCCTTTGCTGTATTAGCTAGGGAACATGATGTTTTGGATGAGTAATCACACAACCTTCTAGCTTGGGTTTTTGATGTTTTCATAATGAGCATTCGAAGAAGAGCCAATTTTATTCAAATGGAAGATGCCAATGGGAACTTAGAGCTTGGATCTTCATCTATAGGTGTCATCCATGCTTGATTCACAGTGTAAGTTTGTTTTCCCAATCTAAATTTAGATTTTGGTTGAACTATGGTTTTGAAAAATTTTAGAATTTTGGGAAAAATGATGAAATTGATGTTGAAATTATGGAGAACCTGATTTACACATGCTTAATGAGATATTGGGAATGATTTGGCATAAGAAATTATGATTTTAGCTAAGCTAGGGTTTCTATGAATATTAAAAATTAGGGAATTTCATGAATTTTGTGAAATTATCATGGGAGAAAGATTTAGACATGAATTAAACTATTTTTGGATTTGTTTGGGTTGTTTAGGAATGAAACTTTGATTTTTGGACAAAGACCTAAATTGGGTTAAAAAGGATTTTGACTATAAAGTGTTTAAGTGGCAAATTGGTGAGTTGAGGACTTAACTAGCTGGTTAGCTGGTATCTTTTGATCATTGAGGTTAATGACATGTTAATTATGTTGTATAAGGATTTGAATTTCTTATAGTTAGATATGAAAATTATTTAATATACTCTATTTGATTTATATGGGTTTAGACATACATCATATACATTGGTTTGGAAGAAATCAATTCGAGCTATGTTAGTAATGAATGGGATTTTACCCTATACAAAATGATCTGATAAGGAGTAAAAGGTATAGAGCTGGAGGAATGGTTTGGAGTTGAGAGCCCAAGGTAAGTAGGCACCTCTTTCTTTCATTTGAATGTATGATTAATCGGGATAATGAATATCCCATTCATTTGAATCCGGGCTTGTTTGTTTGGTTGGAGATATTGGATATCTCATACTTATTGATGATAAATGTTTGTATTGATTTGTGACGAAATAAATAATAGGGATCACTAATATCCCTTTGATTTTAATATTATTGAATGTAATTATTCTTATGTAGGGATATCTAAAATTGAGGGATAGAGAGTATCCCTTTGTTATTGGTATCATTTGAAAATTTATTTGGAATGAGATGGATTGACTAGATGGGAATGATTGAAATTCCCTATTATTGATAAATCTATGTTCTTTGTCCTTGATATGATTATATGTTTGGAATAAGGAGGATTGTGGATCTTCATAGTAGGATTGAATATTATTGGATTGATGATTGAGCCTCATAGCAATGTATTGAAAATGTAAATGCTTATCAAAAGTTATTCATATTTTGGATTGAAACCAACTATGTTGAATTGATTATTGATTTTATTTATTTGTGTCTCCTTACTGAGTTGCCCGGACTCACACCTTCTTTAATTTTTTAAGTTGACAGGCCAGATGAAGATTCCAAACCAAGGTTTGGGATTGGTGAGCTAATATTGAAGACCATATTATCATAATAGAATAATTTGTATTGGAAATTTAAATATCATTGTATATTTGTATTTAAAGATCCCAAGTGATGCATAATTATATTAAGTTGTCCCTAATGTATCTTGTAATGGAGTAACATGTCATAATAGTAGAAAAATATTCATATTATGTATCTTGGAGTAAGTTAGGTTATTGTCATCGTGGTGTGACACAGATTCTGTGTTGTTGGTATGTGGATGATTATCTTTGCAATTATTATTTTAATTTTATTTGATAAATATTTGTACAGGTTAAACCTTAATAATTTAGGAGATACTTTGTATAATTTTTTGTAGGAACTAGTCGAGTTCCACAATGGACTCGAGCACCCCACCTTAAAAGTGGGCAAATCTAGATGACAATCAGTGCAAAAAGGTAAGTCATGCTTTGGAAGGCAATGCATGACAGAATGGTATTAGAGCCCAATAACTTATCTTTATGATAAGTTTGAGTTGAGAAATGAGCCTAGAATCATGATGGCATTAGATGTTTAGAGGAAATAGAAAATGACATGCCAATAAGAGTTTATAAACTAAAAAGAATTTTGGAAGAATATAGGAATGAAAAAGGAATGTCATTGGTATGTTGAAGGCGTGAGTTAGGTAAATGAGGCACTTTAAAATTGGCATAAATCAATGACTTTATATAGAATGAATATAATGATGTTATGATGGCCTAAATATGGTTTGAACTAGTATTTGATTAAGATGAAATGATAAATAATTATTATGTGATTAGAGTAGCGTAGTGAAGCATGGTGGTGTTTATATGCATTTCGTTGGATGTTTAAATTGTTAATTGTTTTATAGGTCATGTGAATATGAAAGGATGAAAATTATGAAGTGTAGGGAAAATTGTTGGAAATTAAATTAAATTTTGTTTATTTGATTGAATTGGGATAGAATCATTGGATTCCTTTGGATTAAATGATTGTACAAACCTTGCTGGTTATTTGATAGTTTTAATGGATTATGACATGTTATAGAAATATATTTGTTTGTTCCAATATGTATTTAGCAAAGAATAGGAAGAGTTTTGAAAGGAATGGTATGTTTGGAATTTGGGGAATCCTCGATAGATTTTGGTTATGATGAATGACGTATTTATATATAATTGAATGATGGATTTTGGTTATGATGAATGACATATTTATATATAATTGAATGACTTTGCCTGTGAGTAATTGAATTGAATAAATTGGATAAGGGATAGTGACTATCCCCTTTGTTTGATTCCACAAGATAGTTGTAAGTGATGCGTTGATGTTATGAATTGGAAGGATAAAAGTTTATATTTAGGGTAATTGTTTGTAAGTTGTTTATTTAGCTATTTGTGAAATTGTAATGTTATTGTAATATTATATTGTATGATGAAATAAGATAAATTATGATTGATAAAATTATATATCCCTCAAGCTAATTAATTGAGAATTGGATACATTTCGTTAAAGTTCATAATTGGGTTTAATGAGATAATTCAGAATGAGTTCAAGTTTAGTAATGTGATTGCAAATTGGATGTGTGCTTAGATGGAATGCATGCTTGGATTTGGATATTGGTGAGAATACCCTTGTTATGGATACCATTTTGATTACGTTTTATGATGAATAAAACTTGGTATGTGTCCAATATGAAATTATGCGATATACCCTATAAGGTAATTGGGTTTTGGCAGTGGTGGGATAATTGGAGTTTGGTATGCTGTCAAGATTACACAAAGATATGGATAGCTTGGTTTGGATTTGGTTTTTTTATTAGCTATCGGATTGAGTTGGCCATTAGTTATTTGATCAAGGTTTGGATATTTGTCTATTTTATATTGGTTATTTGATTGAGGCTTGGATGCATGATTGAGATTCATGCTTGGATTTGGATACCTATTGGGTTGGCTACTTTGGATGTTTGGGATCTCGTCCATAACAAGGCTTTGTTTGATTGATACTACCAGTGATGGTGAAGAGGCCTTATCAACCTATTGTATGTAGACTCCTTTGCTTATTTCATGAGCATGGATGGAGAACTTTTAGCTTCTTCGTTGTAATGAAGGCGAGATACCATGTGGTCCTGGATTTCGCAACATTTATAGTCAAATTGTAGGGACGAACCAAAATACACTGAGTTGTAAGGGAGTTGAGTCCACTTGATTGTGGTTACCACCTAATTGTGGTTTAGACCACTTGGTTATATTGTAGTTGGTACTTGATTATGGTTTAGACCATTTTGTTGGTGGCCGAGTCCACTTTGATGTAGCCTCTTGAGCATGGTATTGTTTGAGAGCAGGCAAATGAAAGTATAGATACATTGGTTTGTATAGGCTACATGATAGTAGTTCCATTTGTGAAATTGATTGCGTGATGAATGGATGATGAGACATATGAGGATAGTAGTATGGAATGACATTGTGGTATTGATATTAGTATTAAATTGATATGATAGTATAATTTGTTATGGAATTATTGTACTTTGAATTTATTGAGATTGTATATCTGTTGTAATATGAATTGTATTAGCATCATTTGAGTGACACTCAATAGGTGCCTTCCTTATGATGGAAAATAAATTAAGAAAATAACTTAATATGACTTGTGTTTGTTTGATATTGTTCATGATTATGTAATGTCATAATATTGGTAAGGAAAAGTAGTTACAATTCAAGATGTGGGGATGCTAATTGACTTTATTGAACTAAGTGTTGAACATGGACTATTCGATAAAATGCATGAAATTGATAGAACGGGTAACTATCTTCTATAAATTGTGAAATATTATTAATATTTATGAACCATTAACATATTTTTGATATACTTGATGTATAATTTGGGTGGAATTAAGTGATGATGGTGATATAAGTTTTGAATTGAAATGCAAATTAAAGAAATCATGAAAAGTGTACAGTATTGGAAGTTTCAAGGATGAAACTTTTTGTAAGGATGGGAGTCTGTAACACCTGTGGTGTTAAATTTTGGTGGAAATTTTTTGTATTTTAGTAAAGTGAGGAATTGAGGTGATGGATAGTATTTTATAAAGAAATTGCTATTGAAGATTGAATGAAGTGATTGAATGAAGTGACATGAACCCAAGTAATTATTTTTAATAAAGTTATGTATACGACTTGAATGACCAATGTAGCATGATTATTAGGTATAACGTGATGTGTATGAGATATTGAATCAAAATTTTGAGATAATTTTAAAATTTTGAACTATTACATTGAAGGTTACGTGAAAAGAACTCAATAGGTGAATGTGAACAAAAGCATATATTTGAGTTATGCAAAGTACCTAAACTAGTCGTCATAGGTATTGCGATGTGTATGAGATATTGATTTCAATATCGAATGCCATGTGGGATGAAAATGGCCTATGGACTTAACTATAGCATAAAAAATTCAATAAAAAGAACTGAATAGGTGATTTTTGGCAATTGACCTCAAATGTGGTGGTGAATAGTATGAACATATCCTGCTTCATGCATATGATATGTGAGAAGAGATAGTTATGATGTTTAAATTATTTTATGTAAAATTGGGCTATTGATGATTTAGAATTTGTCGTGACACAAGTTTTCTATGTCACAATACTGGCTTTATGGCACGCTAGAGCACTAAAAATCTGATCTTTTGAAGCACTAAACCTGTTCTATTTTCATTTTCCATTCTGTCCTTCTTCCCTAACACCGTTCTTATGTCCCTAGACCCCATTTAGCTAAATCCTTTGCTTGATTAGATAGGGAACATGATGATTTAGATGAGAAATCACTCAAGCATCCTTCTAGCTTGGGTTTTTGATTTTTTCACAATGAGCAGTGGAGGAAGAGCTAGTTTTCTTCAAATATAAGATGCCAATGGGAGCATGGAGCTTGGATCTTCATCTATGGGTGTTTGCCATGCTTGATTCATAGTGTAAGTTTATTTTCTCCATTTGAATTTGGATTTTGGTTGAACTTGGGTTTTGTAAAATTCTAGAATTCTAGGGAAAATGATGAAATTGATGTTGAAATTATGGGAAACCTGATTTATACCTTCTTATTGAGGTATTTGGAATGATTTGGCATAAGAAATCATGATTTTAGCCAAGCTAGGGTTTTTATGAATAGTAAAAATTAGGGAATTTCATGAATTTTGTAAAATTATCATGGGAGAAAGGTTTAAGACATGAATTAAACTATTTTGGGATTTTTTTGGGTTGTTTGGGAATGAAAATTTTGATTTTTGGACAAAGACCCAAATTGGGTTAAGAAGGATTTTGACTACAAAGTGTTTAAGTGACAAATTGGGTGAGTTAAGACTTAACTAGCTGGTCTCTTTTGATCATTGAGGTTAATGGTATGTTAATTATGTTGTATGAGGATTTAAATTTCATATAGTTAAATTTGGAAATTATTTAATATTCTTTATTGAGATATATGGGTTTAGACATAAATTATATTCATTTGTTTGGAAGAAATCAGTTCGCAATGAATGAGATTTAACCTTGTACAGAATGATTTTAAAAGGATTAAAAGTATAGAGCTGGATGAATAGTTTGGGGCTAAAATCCCAAGGTAAGTAAGCACCCCCTCATTTTGTTTAAATGTATGATTAATTGGGGATAATAAATGTCCCATTGATTTGAATTCGAGCTTGTTTGTTTTGGTTGGAGATATTGGATATCTCATACTTGTTGATGATAAATGTTTGTATTGATTTGTGATGACATAAATGATAGGAATCACTAATATCCCTTTGATTGTAATATTGTCAGAATGTGATTATTCTTGTGTAGGGATATCTAAAACTGAGGGATAGAGAATATCCCTTTTTATTTGTATCATTTGAAAATTTATTTGGAATGAGATGGATTGACTAGATGGGAATGATTGAAATTCCCTATTTGGTGTTAAATGATAAATCTATGTTCTTTATCCTTGATATGATTATATATTTGGAATAAGAAGGATTTTGGATCTTCATAGTAGAATTGAATATTATTGGATTGATGATTGAGCCTCATAGCTATGTATTGAAAATGTACATGCTTATCAGAAGTTATTCATGTTTTGGATTGAAGACCATATTGTTATAATAGAATAATTTGTATTAAAAATTTGTATGTCATTGAATATTTGTCTTTAAAGATCTCAAGTGATGTAAAATTATATTAAATTGTCCCTGATGTATATTATAATGGAGCGGCATGTTATAATAGTAGAAAAATATGCATATTATGTATCTTGGATTAAGTTAAGTTATTGCCATCATGGTGTGATATAGATTTTGGGCTATAGGTATGTGGATGATATTCTTTGGAATTATTGTTTTAATTTTATTTGATAAATGTTTGTATAGGTTAAACCCTAATAATGTAGGAGATACTCTATTCAATTTTTATGGAAACTATTTGAGTTCCACAATGGGACTCAAGCACCCCACCCTAAAAGTGGGCAAATCTATGTGAAAATCAGTGCAAAAAGGTATGTCATGCCTTGGAAGATGGGGTGTGACACCAAGGCACAAGGAGTATTTGCTCTTGGAAGAGTGGACTGGGGACGGTTGCTCGAACCACTATAAAAAATCATGTTGTTTGTGTGTGATTGCTTTACTTTCCTTGCACTTTATTATTTTATTATTTATTTGATTTATTATTCATCATAAGCACTAAAAGAGGAAAATTGGTTTAACAAAGGTCAAGTAACAAATTTTCATAAACCCAATTCACTTCTCCTCTCTTGGGCTGGGATGCAACAAGAGGTATTACAGCAGCCTAGAGAAACACTTCTAGGGATCCATTTGGCTTTCCCAATAATGTCATCATCTATGTCTCCAAAAGGATATTTCACATTTCAACTTCCATATTATGATGGATCCAATTATATACAAAAGAAGAAGAGATCCAGAATATATCTTTTGGCCAATAATCATTAGTTATGAAAAATCATTTTCATTGGCATAAGTAAGGATGAAATGAGATCATAGTAAGAAAATGTCAATGCAATGAATGCCTTACTTCACTCTCTCCACCCCAACCATTTGCATGTTTTCCTTAACTTGTAAAAGTGTAAGAGATATGTTGGATAGGTCACAGACAATTTCAAAGGCATAAGTTAATTTGTATTCAAATGATACTAACACTATTGCTAAGATTAATTTTAGTGCAAGAAATTAAGAAAAGGAGGAACAAACTCATGAACAAGTTTAAACAATGAGAGTAGAATAATTGAGAATTAAAGAAACATCACAGATTGAGGGGGAGTAATCCAAAGAAAAGAGAAGAAATGAAGCAAATTGAAGAATCCCCAAAAGTCAAGGATGAAGAAGAAATGAACCTTGGTTTGAAGAAAGAAAATAAAGAAAAAATGAAATACCAAGTTCCTTCAAAAAGCTAGCGGTTCCTAGATAAGGTTGAATGAGTTGATCTTTACAGGAACCAAAAGGTCAAGGAGGAAAGGTAATTGCAGGTATGATACTTAAACTCAAATGACTTTTATTGTGTGTCATTATCTGAAATTAAAATTTTATTTGCACATCTTTAATAATCCATTTGTATATTGATAGAAATTAGATTTTACATTTCTAATTTTATTTGTTATTGATTCATTTGTATATTGATAGAGCCTAGGATTTAGATTAAAATAAAAAAAAATTAAAACATAAATTTAGAACTTAGAGACAACTAAGAATAAGAAAATAAATATCATTCAATAAAACAATGACTTAAAGATATCTATAATACAAAACATTGTAAAATTGTAAAATAATACAATGGAATGATTATGCTCAAAAATTCACATTCAATTATTGGCAGAAACAAGTTGATCTAGCATATAAAGCTAAATGTTAGTCATCACTATGCTAGTTCAAATAACTCATTGCTAGTTATGATTAAAGTAGAATATTTATCCTAATTATTTATGAAAACTACTTTAATTCAATAGCATATTTCATTGCATACTATTGTGGATAAACTGATTGCTCTAATCAATATGCCATATGTGCTCACATCTTCTTCAGACTATCAATGAAGAGAAAGTGCAAGAATTTCTTAAATGTATGTAGGAAAGCCTGAAATGAGCATGTAGAATAGGAAACAGAGTGATGAAAAGTCAAGCTCTTCTTCTTAGCTCACAAATCCAAGCAAGAAGGGCCAACAAGTTCAAGTTTTGAAAAGGATTGGACAAATCGACATTCTATTTTGGACAACATTGAATGAAGAATCTATAGCAAGCACTGAAGGAATGGTCAAGACTAGCAACAACATCTATGATCTTAAATGAAAGAATAATCATTGGAAGCAATAAAGGAGATAAGTTGTCCAACTTGACTATACATTACATTGCTATATACTCTAGATGCCTCTAAATAAACTTCTTTGGAATTTTATTTGATATGAAATCATTGTTTTGAGTTAAATTACTCTGAAAACTTTAATTAATCAGTTAAATTATCAATCTCTTAACATCATTATAGTCCTAAAGCATAGTCAAGCCTGTCTTAGAAACTTCACAATTCAAAGTCTCAAATAGGAATTCCATTCCTAGTCATTCCTTCTATAATGATCAGTAAGGCTTAATCTCCTAAATAAAAAACATCTTGAATAAAAAAATTAAACGTTAACTAAACACTTAAAGATCAATCTAACAATAACTATGATGCTTTAAAAAATGATGAATGTTTGGCATGTTACTTTTATGGTCTATTCAACATATTATAAATGATTTGATTAATTTCAATGATGAAATAAAAGAATTATAAGTAAATATCACCAACTAAAGATTCAAAAAAAGAAAACCATTCAAGGAAATCTGCCACTAAAAGTAGATCCACCTATAGTCCCAGGCGCTTAAATAAATCCTTAACATTCTAGAAAGATGTATATAAACCAAGAATTAAAGTTCATAAATAACCTTCTAGAGTAGAAATGTTTAATTTAAGATCACTACCAGAAGAGGTCAATAGGACAAAAGTCTAAACTATAAAAATTTAGCATAGGAACCTACTAGCATATGAATTTAGCAGGAAAGAACAAGAAATGCTAAGCAAACTAATCCACATTCTAAAAGAATTTGATTTGAATTTCCTTGATAATTGCAAATCTGACATTTGATGAACTATCAAGGATGGATTGAGTTAATGAAATATGGAGCACCCATAAACATATAGAACTGGTCCTCACATTTCCATAGAAGACCAAGAGGCTATGAGTCAAAAATAAAAGGCATGAAGATAAACTTTGGAAGAAAACAAGTGTTCTTGAGAAGGATTTCGGAGAAACATAGACTTTGCCAAAAAATGAAGATGAAGATAATCTAGACAATGAAGAGATTCTCAAATAAATTCTCCACTAGCACTATGTAAACCTCTATTCATACTTAGGGAAAATTATGTAGAAACTATCCCTTTGGAGAACAAGACTCAAGAAATAAAAATGGTAGAAACAAATTAAATTATGTGGAAGAAATGAACACAAGATGGATAGAAGAAAGAGTTGAATAGAAAATCTTGAACACCATATTTTTTTTTTTGAATAAATTATCTACAATCGAGGGAATTGAAAGAATTAGGAAAGAAAGAAAGTTGAAAGAAGAAATGTTCTTAGAAAAGCTCATAAATCTAGATATTCCTCCAAATAGAATGATGTGGTAAAATCTATAATCTAAATACACAATTTATTTATATTATTTTGATTAAAAACAATTAAGAACTTTCCATGGTCGAACGCTATACATAAATCTCTTATATCAAACCAAAATCAGAAACATTGTTTGAAATATCCTTGCACAAAATATCCTTAAGTCCTAGAATCGCAAATGTAATCTTGTTGACTCTATATTGTTCTATCATGATAAACATCTAATAGATAATTCGGGATTTCAAAACTCTTAGTAGCAAACATCTAATATTTGAATGTTGCATGTACATGTAAAATAGGAATGATTTATCACATGCATGAACTTCCTATGTTATTATCCTCATATATCTAAGCCATGATGTAATGAACCAATGAAATAAAGGACAATTAGAAAATAGAATAGAATCCTTAAAGAAACAAATAGAGTACACATATGAGAGTCATAGGCTTAAATAAAATATCAAAAGTTACAAACAAAAAACTATCAAACTACTAAAAGACTCAAAAGAAAATAAAATTACCTACTCAGCTTGAGCATCTATAATTGTTTCCAATTCCTCAATCTTATGAAGAGTAACAATCAACTTTGTTTCCAACACCTTGATTCGATCCCCAGCTTCCATATAAGCCACGAAGTGTTTGGTCAAACGACAATCAGAATTAAGAGTTGTACCTCTAGCATGATACAATTCCTCCTTCAATTGCTTGATCCTTTTGTAAAGATACTGAATTTGTTTTGAGGATTTAGAATTTCTGTTATCTTCCTCATTCTAGATCTACCTTGAAGGAGAAGTCAAGGAGGCCATCTACTAAAGACATCCATTTGTTAAAACATCATTCTGAATTTCATCTTCTCTAAACATGACAGGGAATACAAAGGGTCACACTCTCTCCAAGAGACATATTAGCTCTATTATTTAAATTTCTTACCCATCTATCTTGGTAATGATAATAAGAAGAATGCATTATCAGCACATACATTAAGAAAGATAAGAGACTTAGAGATCCAACAAGGACCCAACTAAGATCATGCATAGTCATATCATAACCATTGAATGACAAAAATAATGTGTGCTTATCACTTTAATAAAATATGATAAACATATATGAAATTGTTTTGAAATGATTGGAATATTAGTTTGGTGTCCTCTGTATCTAAATGAAAATTATGATAATGTATGAATTGATGTATAATTGAAATCGATTTGCACATCTTTAAAACTTCAATTATGATTATCTGATGTTTGAATGTTTCCAATGACATGAATCTGTTGTTATACTAAATCATGCTCATGGTAATACTTTCTATGGGACTCAACATCTGTTTGTGTATTCTTTGAGGATCTAACAAGAGGAAATTAGCCATCCAACAAGTCAGGATTCAAAGAGACAAGGGCAGAGATGAACTTAACAACATAAGATATGACATATATAATACACCTTCCCATTCCCCTATGCTGAACCTTTTTTTATTCTAACAAAAAAGGGGGAGAAATTTTATTAGAGCTAGAAAAACTGAGTTGTCAAAGAAAAATGTTGAACTCCAAAGAATTATACAGTTCAATTATTTAGGGGGAGTTCACTAATAAATCTTTAACATATTCTTTAAGTTGTCACAAGTTTTCAAGTTTTGTCATCATCAAAAGGGGGAAGATTGTTAGGATCGTTATGAATATTTTTGATCATAACAAAACTTTTACTAGGAGGTAATGATTTGTATGCTTGAAACTATTAACAATTATGCTTAGAAAGTATGCATATTTATGCAAGTTTAAATTATACAAGCATATATTAAATCTTGCTCATTTTATGGTTGGAACATATGTTGCACTATGCCTTATTGAGTTATCATATTATGTGCCTAAATGAAGATGTATGCTATCCTTACTCTACAAAATGTGCAAATTATATAAGGATAAATATGTTTTGATGAAATGATATGTATTTGAAAGCTAACAATGTAGTAAGTGCAGAAAATTTCTAAGTGTAGGATTACATCCAACTGCCTCAACCATCTGCTACATTTCAGAAGAATTAATTTGAAGGTTACATTCTCAAAAGAAAAGAAGGAAGAAATAGAGGCTTCAAAGATGGGATAAAAGAAACTTGCTTTGGCTATAAAATCCAATGAGAAATCTCCTTAGAAAAATGCAAAACAAAGGCAAAAGCAAATAGAAGACAAAGTCGAGGATACAAAGTAGAAAGTTTGTCCGAGAATATAACCACGGACAATCCAGAATGGCCAAGACAATGCTTGTTCGAGACAAAGCAAGAAGGAGCAACTCCACTAAGAACTCAAACAAATGAAAATGAAGAAGCCAAGAAGAATAAACTTCGAAGACTACTCTAGACAAATGCAGATAGAGAGAGGTTGTGACTTTATCTGAGGCTAATTAATTTGTGTGACTTGCATTGAAATGGTATTTATGCTTGTGTTTTCATGTGTGGACTTGTTTCAGTCACCATTCCTGGCAATAAACAGCACTGTAAGCTCTCCAACTATGACAAGTCAAAATGGAAGAAAAATAATTCACACAACTTATCTTCATCTTTATAAAAGAATGGCACTATAATAACTTGGGATGAATCAAAAGCAATGCACTCCACTGATAGAAACCATAATGGTCTTGTTCATTCAATGTTGCTCTCGTTCTTACATTCAATGGAACCCATTCTTCTCCCATGGTCAAGTTATTGAAGCGCTACTTAAGGAGAAGAGCTAGGATGATTCATTGGTGGTGAAGGAGTATTTTCAATAAGCTTAAATCTTCTACAAGTCCTTCCACACATGGCCAAAAGCTTTGACCTTCAAATATCCATTTCATGCGCTTTAACCTTCCAAATTTTTATGACCATTTTCTTCATTACATTTTGGGAAGATCTTCCACATTACAATGAGTTGTTACTAGATTAAGATTTCCCCAGACCTTAAATGGAACACTACGTACAAACCTTAAATGGAACACTATGTAAAAGTGTATTAGTTTTTTAGTTGACTGTAAACTAGAGAGTTGATGCTGAGCTCTAGAAAACCATCGCTGTATAAGTTTGCTAGTTAGCTTTGAAACCAGTGAGTTGGTGATGAGCTCGGGAAAACTATCAAGTTTGCTGGTGACCTTTAAAACCAGTGAGTCTCCAGTGATCTCAGGAAAACCATATTTTATTCTTTTATATGAGACATAATGGAACCCAAGGCACAAAGAGTATGTGCTCTTGAAAGAGTGGAATAGGGATGGTTGCCTAAACCACTATAAAAAATCATATTGTTTGTGTGTATGTGTGATTGCTTTACTTTCCTTGCTCTTTATTACTTCATTATTTATTTGATTTATTATTCACTACATTACATATAAGCATGAGAAGAGGGAAATTGGTTTAATAGGGGTTAAGAAATAAACTTTCATAAATCTAATTCACCCCTCCCCTCTTAGGTTAAGCCAACCTATCAAAATGCAACAATGGATGCCTAAAGTGACAATCATCCAGGAAGCAAAGGACGTGGCCAAAATGAGTATCAAAGAGCCCATGGGTTTCCTTATGACCGATGAGGTATTGATGAAGTAGAGTGCTCTAGAGGAGCCAAAACGAAAGAAGTCCACAACATTAAAAGCTGAGTTAGATAATGATTCACAAAGTGAAGTTTCCATAAGTGGAGCTGAGGATGTGATGACATAGCAATGTTAAGCAATAGACTTAAAGCCATGTTCAAAAAGAATATTGGAAGAAATTCCAAAAATTTTAGAAGCAAGGATAAGAGAAAAGAAGTTCCCACTTGCTACAACTGTAGAAAACCTAGCCATATGAGGTTTGACTACTTAGAACCAAAAAAGAAATAAGGGGAACATCAAAAAACCATAACTCTTATCTTGACAAGAAGAATAGCAACAACATCAAGAATAATAGAATCAACAATAATTCTAAGAAGAAGAAAGCCCTTGCTGCTTGGGAAATGATAGAAAACATGTTCAATGAAAACTCAAGTGATGGTGAAGATGAATTTGAAGCCTAGTTTAACAAGTTGTCACCAACGAGAGGAGACAACGAAGAGTATCACACTAGAATAAGCTTAATGTCCATCCATGAAGATGAAGTAATTTCTAAACTTGAATCTCCTAATTTTCAAAAAGCACTAGAAAGTTTGTATGTTAGCTTCAAGGCTTTGAAAGTTAAACATAAGGAGATCAAAAGGAGTTGTTTAGAATGACCAATGAATGCTCCAAACTAAAAGAAGAAAATATTATGCTCATGACTAAACTATGTACCATCAATGAACTTGAGCAGGTCAAGGCTAAGAATAATGCACTTAGATAACCCTTGGCCTTCACTATTTAAAATGAAACGTAAAAAAAGGGTGGACAATAATAAAAGAAACAAAATTTTAATTTTGGAAGAAAACAAAGGCCCAAACAAATCATGGTTTGGGTTCCCAAAGTTGTAGTAGATGTGATAAATGCTACCCAATCTCCTAATGTCAAATTAGTGGCACCTACGAACTAGTGGGTACCAAAATTTTCTGCCACTAACCCCCCCAAACCCATTCACAAATGGGTACCAAAAATTTAAAATTAACCTTGTCATTGTAGGTGTGTCTGAGAGCCATAAGGTGCAGCATGTGGTACATTGATAGTAGTTTCTCAAGGCACATGACAGCGGAAAAGAAGCTTTTCACTTAGCTAAAAGAGAAGAATCATAGGACAATGACCTTCAGAGATAATAGAAAAGGTAGAGTGGTTGGGATTGGTAAGGTCAGCCAACCATACTCTACTGTTCTTTCAAATATTTTATTAGTTGAGGGATTATAGCATAACCTTCTAAGTGTTAGTCTGTTTGATAATAGTGGCTATAATGTTTGAATCTCATGTTCGCTTAGTCCTAGATCAGTCCAACTAGGTTGTAGTTCTAGGTAGACGGCATGGAAATGTGTATATTGTCAATCTTCATGATATCCAAGCCAAGTGCCTTGTTAGTCATGATGAGTCCTTATTATGGCATAGAAGACTAGGACATGCCAACAAAGACATGATTGAAAGGTTATATCTAAAAGAGCTTGTAGTTAGCCTACCTGAATTGAAATTTGACAAAGGGTAGTTGTGAGATGATTGCTTGGTGCAATCATCCCACAAAAGAGTCTTCCAAATTGATAAGCTCATAATCTATCATATTTTTTATATCTAAATTCATATGTTTAAGTTCTTTTTTTAATATAGTGGATATTTCACTTAACAAAGTTTGTTTTGTTGCAGACATAAAAATTTGTAAAATGAAACTGAAGATTATAAAAGATGTTATTTTAAAGCAATTTCTTAGACTGATGGAACATATTTGGAAAATGTGTTCAACATGAAAGTTTTAAATTTTATTCTTAGATTTCCAATGCATTAAGAATCATATGATTCTAAATTTATATGAGAAAGTTATGGCTAAAATAGTGCAACTGCCTTTAGAGCTTCACATTCATTTGTTACTTCATCTAACAAAAGGCGTCACTTTGAAGGCTCACAACTCATAGAAGATGGATGATTTAGATAAGTGATTAGCATAAATATTGTATCCCCTAATATCATCTATCCATTGCAAAAATAATGAAGTAATTTCAAGTTTGTACAAGAAATTTATGATCAAAACAATGGTAGTCTCTCCAGAAAACTCTAAAATATCAATTTCGGAGGCAAAACAAAAGGCAGTACTTTGAGCTTATATGAATCAAGATATAATCAGAATCAAGAAAAGTGATTAAATTAAAGTTGTAGATCTGGAAATTATTTATCCTACTCAATAAAAATTACTCAATTTAGAGTTCATATAAGAAAGTTATGATAATTCTACTAAAACTACTCTGAAACATCAAAATTCCAAAGCAGACTTGTACCTACGAAATTGCCTTCAGTGACTTCGAAGTTCACTTTGTTGCCTCTGAAGTTAATATTCAGTGACTTTGAAGCAAGATTTATTGATTTCAAAGTTTACTTGCATGACTCTAAAGCAGGAATTCAAATTTGTAGCTTGATCTTCATGCCTCCAAAGCAACATAATAAGAAAGAAAGTTTGAAATCAAAGCTTGCAATTGCAAGTGCACAAATTTAGTTATTCTTCCATGCTTTCGATTTTGTTGTCCAAACTGTGATTTGTAATGCATTTTTTTAGCAATGGGGTTCCATAATGATCAGCACTTGAAATTAACATATTTTTGGAAGCGATTTCCTTTACTTACGTTGCTAAAATTTTTAGAAGAGATTGCAATCTGCGGAAGGTATATTTGAAAATTAGGGTACTACAAATCTATTATTGGAAATTTTCTTATGTATGGAAACAATCTTTTTGGGTAGAAAATATAGAGTTTTTTTTAGAAGAGGATTCTAGTGCATAAAGGAATTGCAATTCATTGAGGAATTCTATTAAGAGTCGACTACTTGGATTATTTAAGGACACCCAGGAGTTTGGATTGGAGTAGATGGAATAGAGTGGAGCATACACAAAGATTTGGATAAGGAGAAGAGCTTAGAGCAAAAAGATCATTAGAGAAAACCATGAAAGCTACTGCAACCTCAATATTCTATTTTCTTTCTAGTTCATCTTTTATTTTTGAATCAACAATCAACTTTAGATTATGATGATGTTTATCAATTAATTAATTGATTTTAATTCAAATATGATATTTTTAATTTTTGTTATTTAGGATTAAATGGATCTTAGAAATGAAGCTTATGTCGATGTTTGATTTTTGAGTTAAATTATCTTCTTCCTCATTGTTTCTTCTTTTCTAAGCTTAATGTGTGCATGTGCTTAGCCACCATGTGCATGAACTGATATTCTTAATTTATATTTGAGAGAGGTAAATTAGGAATAAACTCTTGAATTGAATAAGATATGAGGCAATGAATTCTAGAGATAACCATTGTACGTGTGCAATCCATGTGAATATGACCTTGTGAGTGCATATATTACACTTGGATGCTTAAGCTAAATGGGTGTATTAATTTGGATTTCCATTGGATTTACATGGAGATATAGTAAATTACTTTAATAGGCACACCTATCATAATACTTGTGAAAGAGTGGTAGATGCTTTAGTACATTTGATTGACAATGAGAGGAATGATGATTTACTCAATGCAATTCATCAAGTGGATTTGCTAGGTGAAGTTGAATTCCTAGATATTTCATCCATTGATATTTCTTCTTTTGCTCTTACAATTTGTCAACTTCATTGTTTATTCAGATTTAGTTATTATATCATCTACTAAAAATCATTGAATCAAATATTACTAATTTGATACAAGTTTGGTACTTATTGTGTAACAACTTACTTCCTCGTGACAATGATACTCAACTCACCTAGTCTATATTAGTTGTGATCATATATACTTGCACAAAAGCTAACAAGTTTTTGGCATTGTTGCAAGGGAAGGTAGTGAGTTATACATTAATATCAATACTAATCAAGATTAGTATTACTTTAGTTTTTCTTCTGCTTAGTACCATTATATGTTTAGTTGATTCTTTATTATAGTTTGTTTTGAATTCTAGATTTAATTTGTTTATGTTATTTGTGCAGAAAGTAGTGCATGGTATGAAACCAGCAAAGCAATCTAGCTGAATTTGATCCACAAATTGGTCATATCTATAGAAGAAGTCTGAGAGAACAATCAATTCTGATTGATAAGATGGAGGGAGCAGGTGCAGCTAGAGAGGCTAAGCTGAAAATCCACATAGGATTTTGAGCAATTATGCTGCTCTAACTATTCAAGGGCAAACATCATGCATATGAAGACTAGCAGTTCAAGAAAATAATTTTGAGATTAAGCCATCTCTTATTCAAATGCTTTAGCAATCTGTGCAATTTAGTGGACTTTAGAGCGATGATCCAAATAGCCACTTGGATGCTTTTCTTGAAATCTGTGATACAATTAAATGTAATGGAGTTTCTAATCATGCAATCAAGTTAAGATTATTTTAATTTTCTCTTAAGGATAAAGCTAAAAGTTGGCTTTCTTCTCTCCCTATAGGCTCAATTACAACTTGGGATGCAATGACACAGAAATTCCTAGGAAAGTTTTTTCCTCCTCTAAAATCTATTAAGATGGGTAATGATATCACGACTTTCATGTTGATGGACAATGAGTGATTATATAAGGCATGGGAAAGATTCAAAGACTTGCTTAGGAGGTGCCCACATCATGGACTACCCATATAGATGCAAGTATAGACTTTTTAAAATAGGACTAGTCCAAATTTTTATTTTATGATTGATGCATGTATAGGAGGATCATTGAATAATAAAACACTAGAAAAAGCTTATGAACTATTGGAGGATATGGCATCTAACAGCTATCAGTGGCTTAATAAGAGGCTACCAATAAGAAGACCAGTAGGAGTGCATGAAGTGGATAGTCTCACTGCACATTGAATATTTTAAAGTATTGAATAGGAAGATAGACAATATGAATGCTTTAGCAATGAAAATTCAAAAAGTGACTTGTGATTTCTATGGTGGAGGACATGCTAGCATGGATTGTCAGGTAGGTAACACTTTTGCACAATCTAGTGAGAATGCTAACTTTGTTAGTAATTTCAACAAATAACAAAACAATCCATAAAACAATGCTTACAATCCAAGGTGGCAAAATCATCCAAATTTCTCATGGATCAATCACAATGCAACAAGGCCACCACCAGGATTCAAGCAATCAAAGGAGAGGAAATCTAATCTAGAAGAGATGGTGAGCAAATTAGCAAATAGCTCTCAAATTTCATGAGCAGTACTCTAGAATTCATACATAACACAAACATGAGGTTTCAAAATCAAGAGGCCTCAATGAAGAATTTGGAGATGCAAGTAGCACAACTAGCAAATATGTTATCAAGAAGACAATAGGGTTCTGGCAACATAGAGAAAAATCCAATTGAAAAGGTAAAAGTTGTAACCTTGAGAAGTGGAAAGCAAATGGGAGAAGAAGATGTTCAATAAGAGACTCCCAAAGAAAAATTGGAGAAAGTAATTAAATAACCACAAAAGGCAACTAAGAGCAAACTATTTCCAAACAATCCTATGCCTTATGTGCCTCCAATCTCTTATCCTCAAAGACTTCAATAACAAAATATGGATAAGCAGTTTTTTAAATTTTTGAATGTATTTAAAAAACTACATAGTAACAAGCCTTTTGCAGAAGCCTTAACATAGACGCCTAGCTATGCAAAATTTTGTATGGAAATCTTGGCAAACAAAAGGGAGTTGGAGGATTATGAAACTATGAAATTGAATGGGGAATGTTCAGCCATGTTGCAAAACAAACTGCCATAAAAGATGAAAGATCCAGGGAGTTTCACTATCCCTTGCACTGTTGGTGATTCATATTTTGAAAGGCATTGTGTGATTTGGGTGCAAGTATTAACTCAATAACTTTTTCTTTTTTTAGAAAATTAGGATTGGGAGAGGCCAAAACAACTACACTATCACTTCAACTTGTTGATTATTCAATCAAACATCTAAGGGGTATTGTAGAAGACATGTTGACAAAAGTTGATAACTTCATTTTCCCTACTGATTTCATAGTTTTGGATATGGAAGAAGATAGGGAGGTACCAATTATCTTGGGTAGACCCTTCCTAGCAACAAGAAGAACTCTCATTAATTGTCATACCTATGCTTACCTTGGCCTTTGACTTCTTTGAATACATTCTTCTTCATCTTGTGTTGAAAAGCCTTTTGTCTCTTGAAGCAGCTTGATAAATTCTCTTTTCTTCTTTCTAGTTTCCCGCACTTGGATCAATCTCAATAGATAGATTAGTAGATTTTAAGTACGAATCCATTTGCCCCTTAGAAAATGTCTTTAACTTATCATCATTTCTCTTACATTTTTACAAGTAAAGACATATTTGCAAATTGTGGGGCAAAAAACACATAACAAGGCATATGTAGCTTTTTAGTGCATTCTTGCTTTACTTCTCACTTCATCCTCACTTATGCTAATAGAAATAATTTCCACAACTGAAGGTTAGTGTCAACAAGATATATTTCCAAACTCCTCTTCCACTAAGTAAAACTCATTTCATCAAAGCATGGCAATTGAGAGTGGAAAATCCTTCTAAAAACACGGAGGATGAAACTATTGGGTTAGCCATGCCGATCTCTAGAATTATTAATCTAGCCCACTTTGATACCACTTGTTGGTTTGTGTAGGGTGGCTTAACCCAAGAGGGTAGGGGTTAATTGGGTTTATAAAAATTTCTTGCCCAAACTCTAGAAGATTACCTTCCCTCTTTTCTTGCATATGTGTTATGCAATATGAAATAAATAATAAAGTAGTAAGGTGCAAGGAGAGTAAAGTAATCACAATTAGCACACACACAGACAACATGATTTTTATAATGGTTCAAGAACCCTATTCCTGCATCCACTCTTCCAAGAGTACATACTTACTATGACTTGGGTTCCACTATATCCTGTACAATGAAAATACAATGAAGTCCCCGACACTTTTCTAAATTTTAGCTCTAAGGGGCGTAAATAAGTGTCCCCAACACTCTTCTAGATTCTAGCTCTAGGGGACAAAAACTAGTGTCCCGACAGTCTTCTAGATTCTAGCTTTAGGAGGCATAACTCTGGTTTTATGAGCTAACCAGAAACTCTACCTTTATAGGTATTTTTGTGCACAATAATATGCCTCTATTTAGACTAATTAGTACACACTTTAAAGCATAAATGAAATGATAACACATTAAGCACATTATAGTGATTTCAAATTCCCTTGATATGGTGTTGATGTGGCATTGAAGCTCTTTAATCTTAGCAGCTCTTCGAGTGAAAACACATGGAGAACTTGAATGGGTTTCCTGTTGGTCGAATCATCTTTGTCACTTAGAACCATCAATGTCCTTGATGATCTTTGAGAGGACTTGATCTTTGAGTAACTATTTGTAGCACACGAGATCTCCCTTGTATATATGGAAGAAGAAGGACTTGAATAGATACAGAAAAATAAAGCTCTTGGATGATATTTGAAGTTTAAAGCTCTTGGCCTAGGCATGAAAAGATTTGTGAAAGGTTTCAAGCTTAATTCCCTTCCTTCTTTGACTTCAAATTGTTCCTTAGCTTCCCTTTCAATAGACCTTGAAAAATGTGACCATTGGAAGGAGTGGGAAGCAATTTCAAAGCCTGCAACATTCGAATTTTCGAACGTTGGAAGTCGGCAGGCGCACGTGGCAGGCGGCTGTCTACTTGTAGGAAGTATGGCAAGCAGTTGAGCCAAGCGACTACTACAGAGGTGATATTGGCAGGCTGTTGTGATTTGGCAAGCGGTATCTTCAGATGAAGTATTTTATCTACAAATGGTAGGCGGTATCTACAGGTGCCTGCGACAAGTGACTGTCGCCCTACACTCAACTTTTCTATACATCACCATTTATGAAACTTAGAATTTATTCATTATGAATCAAAAGACTTTTACCCATATAGTTTCCATAAACTTTCAAACATGGATAAAAATCTAAATTGAGCATTGAACAAGAATAAATGTAATCAAGTGTGTCTATAAAGCATGCTTATTCGGATGTGTTTATCCATGTTACTTTTCTCAAGTTGTAAGACATTGATAAAAACATAAAGCATGTTTATTGGGGTGTGTTCATCCATCCTTTCAAGCTCACATGTTATATCAAGTAAAGGCTTAAGTTGATAAATATATGCTTATGTTTAAGCAAAGGTACATCAATGATCTAACACATGATAAGCAAGATTAATTCACTATGGATCATAATGATTTCTATGAAGCACACTTATCATGTTGAACCATGTTATCTAGCTGATTTTGATGACGAGCATTCTTAACCAAGTATGTTTTGATGATGAGCAAAAGCATGAGTGAAACATTAAGGTACTAACATCTTATTTTCAAG
>JAYJMB010039037.1:0-33052 GCA_036873735.1 Pouteria campechiana | reverse complement strand
TGAGCCAGCGTCTTCCGCAAGGTGTCGAGCGGCTGTCTTCACATGTTGCATTGCGTCCGGATTTTCGTCTTCCAACACTTTTGAGTCAATATAAAAATTTGTTGCTTTAAAATTTTCCTACTTAGAACTTATGCATTCACTGCTTAGAACTTTGGCGAGTCGGATCTGGGGACTTCTGTTGCACTATAGAACTTCTGTTGATAATACTCACCAACTCAAAAGTTCTATCTTTACTTGTTCAGAAGTTCTGTGCACTTCTAATACACTTCTGAATTTCATATTTTTAACTTCAGACATTCTTTAGAACTTTTTTCATTACTAATTCAAGCTTCAGAACTTCTTTAGAATTTCTGATAATTTAGAGCAGTTTTAGTATTTTGCTTATAACGTTTTCGTTTGAACTCCAAATCATGTGATTCTTATCCCATTAGTTAGATAATTTCAAGGGCTACATCTTTCATGTTTATCACTTTTTTCTGAATCATCCTACATCATGAGTTGTTGGAGCTCATAAGTGATGCCTTTTGATCACTTCTGGAGTTAATGTATCAGAAGTTTTGGCGAGCACTGTTTAAAATATAACTTTCTCATTTAAAGCTAGAATCATGTGATTATTAATGCATTGAAAAGCTAAATTTGAGATATAAAACTATCATGTTGAACATGAGTTCCAAATTACCCTCAAAATATGCCAAAATTGGACCGCAAGTGATACCATGTTCTGCACATCAGAAATTTCTGTCAGTGAGATTGAAGTCTGAGATAGTTGAACTGTGTGGGCTATAACTTCCATATTTCAACTCTAAATGCTATGATTCTTCATTTTATAGATAACTTCAAGGGATAATACTTCTATGTTGATCATTTTAGCTGAATCTATCTTTATCTATACTCAAAATGGGCTCCAAGTAACATTATATTTCATTACATCATAGACTACGACTTCTGATTTGGGATGCGGCTGTCAATTTTTCTGACTATGCAAGTCCATTTCAGAACTTTTGAGCAATGTCTAAGGTTCACTTGAAAACTTCTGAGCTAATTCTGAAGTTCACTTCAAAACTTCTAACCTTAGGATATTTTTTTTGCTTTTGAATCTTCATTTTTTAGCTACTTGTTCATTGTTCAAACTCCATTGTTTTGCTCCTTTCTCCACCTTGATGTCTTCCATATTTCTTTTCATTTCTTGCATCTAATTATCTTTAATTAAATATAATAAATCACCAAAAAATTTACTTCAATTAATAAACAAATTAAGTGTAGATTTACTAGAATGTGCTTATAAATCACTAAATTTACATCAAAAAAGATCAAAACATATGCAAATTTAGGCATTAAAACATGATATATTATGAGCTTATCAAATACTCCTAAACTTAGCTTTCAATTGTACTTGAGGAAAATAGTAACCAAATTAATGAAATAGTTAGGATGGCCTCTTTTAATCAATCAAAAGCATGCTAGACAAATTGAACATATACACATGACTTAAAAATCATTCAAAACACTTGCCATGTAATCTCATGAAACTCATGTTTCATCAATCCCTTTATGAAGTGAGTGTGTGTGTGTGTGTGCTTTGTCAATCTCATATTCTATGCATGCTATTTAATCAATAATATGCAATTCAGTGATTCTAATGATTTCCATAAAGCATTCTATAAGCTTGTTTTTCATAATCCCTCTCAACTAATGTAGACAACTATGTTCACTTGGATCAATAGGTCTTTGTTAAGCTTGTTATGGGGCCTTGGGTTTGGCTAACAAAGAAAAGGAATAATGATTCACAGAGTAAGAGATCATAAATAATTTGCACATGATTATTCAATCTGTTGACTTATTATTTGGGATTCTTACTATTTTTATGGGTTATATTACTACCACACCCCAAACATTATTTCTTTTTAGTCCTTTGGAATGTGATCCCCCCAATTGCAAGTTGAATCCTTTACGATTCTTTTCTTTTTGTCCTCCCTCCCCCCCATTTTTTTCTTTGAGATTCTTCTTTTCAATTCCCCCAAACTTAATTTCTTTTGCTTCACTCATACCTCTCTAACAACTATATGCATAGAATATATCTCTTATAAGCGAAGCAAGATTTTTCTGACTAAATAGGTTAAGGATGATGAGGCTAAAGAAGGGAAATGAATGGTTGTATTTCACATGCTTTGCATATGTCATTCTTTTAGTAAGGTTCAATGGGGACACTAGTGATATAATATACTAGGTCAGCTTGAAAGGCTCAAACTTATCAAAGAAAATGCCTAAATCAATCCCAAGTAAACATGTTATCTAGGATTTCACCTCGAGGGATAATCAAACAAGTTCTAGCCTACTCATGGCAACTAAAATATGTCATCAAATTCACAAATCATCAACTAATCAACATACACTTCACCTAATCATAACATAATATGCTCAAAAATCATCCTTCGTGAAAAAGAAAGATTTATCATAAGAATCATTAAATTACAAGGTAGCATCCACCCTTCCTTCTAAATCATGTGTAATGACAATAAAAAACTAAGCCTATGTTATTGACCATTAAGAGAGAATCCTATTCAATTTCAATGTTTAATTGCATCATTACTCATGAATTTTCTTAGCTAATTCAGAAAAAATTAAAGTTCACAATCAGAAAATATACCTAAATTTTAAAAATTTTACCCCCTCCCAAAAAAAATTGAATTTCCAAAACTAAATGGAATCCTAAAACATCTATTCTTTGATTTACTTCTGCATAATTTCCTCAAAAATCATTAACATAGAAGTTCTATTGAGCTTTTGGTCCACGTAGAAGCACTGCAAAAGTTCTATCCCGTCAATAGAGGCAACATAGAATTACTCTAGAAAACACTTCAACTACATAGAACTTCTAGAGTCATTAACATGGAGGTTCTATTGAACTTCTATTAAGCACAAAAGCAATGCAGAAGCATAGTGTAGAAACACAGATGTGCTTAGAACCAAACTAGAAGCATTTAAGAACTTCTTAAGAATCAAAATTCTGAAAATTTTTGCTTCAAAATTGGATATCAAATTGAGAAATATACCCCCAACTTAAACAAAACATTGTCTTCAATGTGAAATAATGACAAAAGTTTAAGTTCAAGGATTTTCTTGAATGAAGTGCATTCTCATCCTCTTTTGATTTGGCCCTTTGAAAATTTTTGGCAGTTTATCACTTGAAGCATCATCTGTAGTCCTCTGAAATTTCTATGCCTAATCAGAATTCTTCTTTCTGCAACACATAGAACACTAAAAATTAAGAAAGTTCTAAAGAAAATAAATAAATATAGAACTAACTAAATGCTAAGAAAATAAAGAAAGTTCAGAAGCTTGGGTTGCCTCCCAAGAAACACTTTATTTAGTGTTTGTGCAAGATGAATTCCTCCTTCAGAGATTCTTGAATCCAACAATTTCATTTAACTACATTGGCAAATCATCCTTCACATACCTCTTTACCCTATGACCATTGACTTTGAATATGTTCCCAGTCTTCAGGTTCTTTAACTCCACAACTCCATGTGAGAACACTTTTATCACCAGGAATAGTCCAACCCACCTAGACTACAATTTTCCTGGAAATAAATGCAAATGTGAGTCATAAAGCAAAACTTTCATTCTAGGTTCAATGCATCTTTTGTGAATAATTTGATCATGATATCTCTTTGTTCGCTCGTTATAAATCTTTGCATTCTCATAAGCTTCATCACTCAACGCTTCCAATTCATTCAGTTGAAGCTTTCTCTCTTCACCTACCTTCTGTAAATCAAAGTTTAGTTTCTTGATTGCCCAGTATGCGTTATGCTCCAACTCCATAGGTAGATGGCATGCCTTCCCAAAGACTAGTTTGTACGGACTCATTCCAATTGGGGTCTTGAATACGGTCCTATATGCTCAAAGAGCATCGTTCAGCTTCATTGCCCAGACTTTCCTTGAAGTGTTCACTATCCTTTTCGAAATTTCTTTGATCTTTCTGTTGCTTGCTTCAACTTATCTAGACGTTTGTAGATGGTAAGGTGTTGCAACTTGATGAGTGATGTTATACTTTTTCAACAAAGTTGTAAATACCCTATTAAAAAAATGAGTTCCTCTATCACTAATGATTGATCTTGGAGTGCTAAACCTAGTAAAAATTCTATCTTTCAGGAATTTTAGCATAAAATTAGCATCATTAGTTTTAGTGGCTATTGCCTCAATCCACTTAATGCATAATCAATGGCAAGAAGAATGTACATGTTCCCATTGGATGGTGGAATGGGCCCATGAAATCAATGCCCCATACATCAAATAATTCAGTAACCAAATTACCTTTGAGTGGCATTTTATCTCATCTACCAATGTTACCTATTCTCTGGCACCTATCACATGTTGCATAATAGGCACAAGCATCTCTAAAAATAGTTGGCTAGTAAAAACTAGATTGGAAAACTTTGAGAGTAATCTTCTTATCTCCAAAATGCCCTCCATAGCTGAATGTGTGACGATGTTTCAAAATGGATTGTTGTTCATCCTCATGTACATAATGTCTAATGATCTGATCTAGACACATTTGAAATAGAATTGGATCATCCCAAAAGCAGTGTTTTGCAGTGTTTTGCTATAGACAGCAAAGTCCTCCTTTCCTACGAATTTAGCATAGTATTAAAAACTCCCTTAACCAAATAATTAACAATATCAGCATACCAAGGTTCACTTCCCTTTATAGAAAATAATTACTCATCAGGAAAAATATCATTGATGGGAATGCTAGCTTTATCTTTATTTTGCTCTAAATCTCAATTATACATTCCAACTACTTTTTCTAGTGAAAATTATCATTCATGTCAAGTTGGGACTCTATATGGCCCAATTTTGGGATTTTTACACAAAACACTACTCTGGTAATTTCTTCAATTAAAACAAACTATATAAGATAAATAATCATCATTAACCATCATTTCCCTCATTTCCACCATTATTTAAGTTCCATAAACATAAAACAACCTTTAACCCTTTGTAATAAACATGATTTACATGGTGGAAAATTTTCATCTTTGTACGCTTTTTAAGCTACCAAATGGAGAGTTCTAAAATATGATTCAACATGAAATTTCTTCATTGGTTTCAAGTGCATAACCATTGTTGATTTCTCTCCCATTTCATGCATCATTTCAAGATAAGTAATCATCACATTCACATGCAAAAACCTGCCCATATGACTATCCAAATTGGGGGTTCTTTTATAATGAAATTTCAAGTGCAATTTGCATCATATTACATCACAATTGTTGCCCAACTATTAACTACTCCTTGGGAATTCATTTAGTGCATTCCAAACTCTATTTTAATACTTAACTAATGACCAATTAGGGACTTTAATCAAATCCTTCAATTCTACTTTTTTCTCATATAAACAATTCATTAAACAAGTAATGCGCATTAAATTAACCATCTAATTTCAACAAATGCACTGGGGCATATTCATTTCTAGCTATATACACAAAATATTCAATATAATTATCATCACCTTAGCTTCATAATCACATTAAATAAGTCCCAAATTAATGTGATTAGCTGCCCATTCACTACCATTCATGCATTTCATCGAACATCTAGAATACATTATTTAACTTACACATTTTCAGCAAGACGCATCAAATGACTTTCATTTCTAGCAATATACAACTATTATACAACACAATCATTGCATAATAAACCTTAATAATGAGCTGATTAAGCCCCCAAAAAATTAATTCTCTTCCCAACCATTCTAGTCACAAAATATGTTGCATAAGAGGCAATTACATTTACATGAACTTTTGATGATTAAATTCCATTATTAACATTGTAATTTACCTCCCATTCATTTCCCCCATGTAATTTAATAAAATTTCATCTCAAACCCCCAAATAACCCACAAATTCACCATCTTATATGCAAAAACATGGTTGTACATGAAATGGATAAGCACATACATAATTTTCCCAATGCCAAATCACGTTAATATTACTGTCATATACATTAGGATCATTTCCCTCATAAAATCCCCAAATTACTCATGCTAAAACCCACCCCAAGTTGCTACCCATGAACTATATAACATAATTGAAGCAGAACTCAAAAACTATTTTGGAGAAAAGGTTCTTACCAGTGAGATCGGGTGTTATTTCCCCTCTAAACAAAAATCCCAGCTTGAATCTCCAACCTCTCTCATGTGCAGTAGCAGGAAAGCATGAAAACATGGGTTTCCTTATCCTTTCCATGTCCAAAGGGGAGCTCTTTTTGTGGATGATCGATTGCACTTGAAAAAGGGGAATTTTCCAAGCTATATGCAACAATGTGTGGCATGAATGGGGTGGTTAGTTAGGGAGAAAAAGATAGTGATGGAGCACCTTATCCCTCTCCTTCTATGGTGCTCTAGTTGTGCACACCCACTATATACATGCTGCCCCAATTTTCCCCATAATTCAATCAATTTAATATAATTTATATCTCCTTTCATTATCCCTTTCAAAAGTACACTTGATTGCATAAATAATTCCTTCATAATTATGATTAATTCATGTGTAACTTTTTCCCTTTCATAGTTAAATTAAATTGCATAATTAATCATTTCACAAATTTTAACTTACTCATACACATAATTGCCACAGCATAATGATTTAAGAAAGATTCCCTTAATTTAACACCCTAGGGTGTTATAGTTTGGTCTCCAATACCAACTCAAGGAATACATAGATAAAAACAAGAAAGGAAAGATTACACTTTTGAGCCTGTTTTTTTGTAAGCATAAAGGAATACTTGGAATAGCTTTGAGTTTCTATTTGTGGTTCAAAAGATCTTCCCTTAGTGTCTGTGAAGAAGGCCTTGAGTAAAGATTCTGAAGTTGAAAGCTCTTGAATGATTATGAAGAAGGTTATGTGCTTGGCCTTTAGGTTGCAAAGATTTTTTTAAGATTAAAGCTCTATTAACCACTGCAACAACTACCTAAACATCCCAAATTTACTTTGTTTATAGTTAGATTCAAATTCTAGCTATTCGAGTTGGTGGAGCTCATTTAATGCGAGGAAAATGTTCAAATTTCTGACTATTTGAAGTTGTCGTGGCTTTAGAACATATGAACTCCAATGTAGCACTCCAATATTTCTGAGCATCGTGACTCTTGCAATGTAGTGTTCCTTCAAAACATCTAAAGTTAAACTTCAAAGCATCCAAAGTTCAGGTCTCTCCAATGTAGCACTTCTTTAGAACTTTTGAATTGTTGTGATTTTGCAATGTAGCATGCCTTCAAAGCTTTTGAACTTCGACATGGTCTTAGCTTCTTTCTACCAATTCTCTTCAGATCATCTGTAGCTAGTCTCAGATGTTCTAAAGTTCTCTTTGAATGCTAATGTTTTCAAAAGGCCATTGTTCATCATCCAAAACTCCTATTCATCATCCGATGCATGCTCTGAACATACTCTAAAGATCTTTTGAAGTGATATTGTGGATTTTCCTTAACGCATGTGCACATGTCATCAACAAGTAATAAAGAGTGAGTAAGATATCATTCCCACGAGGATGTATATATGCCAATTACCAACTACTCTAACTCTATATCTAGTTTGAAAGATTAGAATGTGGTAAGATAGTTTAAAGAAAAGTTCTAAATTAATGAACATTGGCAATGATGTAGATTCTGGACAGATAGAAAGAGAAAATGATTAAAACATCTCCAAATTTACCAGATTAATCATATTTAATTTCATGAGTTTTAAAAATCAATGTTTGCTCCTATGTTGACAATGAGTTTCTCTTGGTTAATTGCTATTGTTTCTTAAGTCATAACAACCTATCTCAATTATCTAATTTTCTTTATCTTTGTGAAAATCACAAATCAATCAAGATGCATGAAGATCAAGATACTCATAATGTTGCATAATCTTAATAGGTATCTCTATTATGATGATCATCTTATGGTGGTTAATCATGGTCGAATTCGATTATTGCTTCTTAGCCTCAAATTGAGTCACATATCATGTTGAAAGAACTAACATTCTTTCATAAGCATTAAAATTGGATTAAATACTCAACATAGATAATGAACAAAGAAAGAAATGCATATAACATAATGAAACCAAATAATCATTATCCAGCTACATCGTTCCCCTAGACTTAAGTACTTAGCTCACAATAGAATCAAGGAAAATAATACACGGTGTCTTAAACATAATTAATAAAGGAAAATAACTAAAAAGGAATAAAGAAAAATCAAGAGATAAGCTTCTCCATGTAGTGTTCTCTTTGTGTTTTGTTCTCTTGTCAGCTTCCCTTCTCTTGCAAGAAATTCCCATTCAATCTTGTGTAGTTTCTTCCTTTCCTTGTTTCTCAACCTCCAAACCTTACTAAAAAAGTCTATAAAGATATGGAAAACCTTATTTTTATATCATCTCCATTAGGATTTAGCTTCATTCTGCAAGTCAAGCAAGATCCTCAAAATCTGCAAAGTTATCTTCAATGCTGAGCCACACTCAGCTTTTTGCTGCCTTTGTTAAGTATTGCATCCTGTAATAATATTGCAGCTCAACTTTTCTGAGCTGTGGTTCAAGTTTTTGTTACCCCCTGTAATGCTGCATGTTTTGATTGGAACCATGACTCAGCTTCCTGTTGGCCAAAATTTTTTCTTACTCACTTGTTGCTTTCCAGTCTCCATCTTGGAGATTTCTTGGCTTCTTTTCTTCAGTTTAGTTTCATCTTTCTAATGTCTTATAAACATACAAAAACTACATAAACTTCTCATAAAATTCCCAAGAATTAAAGAATGATAGGCTTAGATAGTACTTAATATAAGTGAATAAAATTTACATATCAAATACCCCCAAACTTATCACTTTGCTAGTCCTTGAGAAAAAAAAAATCAAAAGAATAGATTTTCAACACAACATGAAAATCAACACTAATCAAGTTCAAATTTTAGAGACCTCAAAAGATTTGTCATGACTCAAAAGAAAATTTAGAAGTCATACATCTCTAGAAGTTTAATTTGAACATTATCTTGTCCACTCTTGATTCCTTGTGTATGTGCGAAGGGCTTTAGTCATTTTCATCTGAAACATCTTGTATTCAAATGAATTTATGTAACCAAGCAAAGCATGATCGATTTGGAAGTTCATATATTCATCTCTTTAATCATTTTCCACTCATCTTAGTTGACATGTCACCAAGAATCAATAGGTCTTGCTGAGGTTGAAATAAGGCTGCAAGTTTGGCTAATAAGGAAAAGGAATAAAGGTATATAAAGTAAGATATGATACATGGCCTACACTTGATTATTCACTCTCTTTACCTTATTCTTATTCTTCCTTTTCTAGTCTATATTACTACCACAATCCCCAAGTTATCTTCTTTTGCATTCATGAGAATGTGATTCCCCTTATTAAGAGACAAATTCTCATTGATTCCTTTCCTTTTTATTCTTTAGGCATTTTTGTTCCAGATACCCCAAACATATCTTCTTTTGGACTCTTATACCTCTCTGCCACCATGTGAATAGAATGTGTCTCTTAATAGATCAATCATAATTTTTGATGCTGAATAGGTCTAGATTATGAAGCTAAAGAGAGAAAACTGAATGGTAGTCTATTACATGCTTTGCATATTCATTAAAGCTCAAACTAATCAAAAGAATGCCTAAATCATTTCCTCAGTGATGTGTCTCCTAATTTTCATTTTAAATGATGATTGAAATAAATTCAAAAGTTCAATATAGACACATGCATGTTTAATCCTCTAAATGTTTTGAGTATTCAGATTGTTTGACAAAAATAATTATGTGAACAAGTGTCTAAGGAATCTTGAGTAAACTGAGATAAATATCAAAATTAAGCACATAGACTATTTTATCATCATTCATTTTATTCAAAAGCCAATGTTATTTGTTCTATTCATATCATTAGTCCCCTACAAGTAAGCTTGATGCATAGCAAAGCAAGTAAGTCAATAAAAAAACTCTAAATAGAAACCAAACTTCAAGTAAGAACATAGTAAAACAAACACACGAAAAATAACTCACAAACTACAGAAGTAAGAAAACACCTTCAAACTTAGAAAAGACATTATCCTCAATGTGAAGTATAGATACTCAAATCAAGGACTTCCTTGATGAAGCTATCTTTTAAAAACTTTCAGAATCATCATCTTCGTCCTTATCAGCTTCTTCGTCTTCTTTTTTGACTCATCAGATTCATTGCATGAAGATGAAGTTGTGAATGTCAAAGGTTGAGGAAACACCACCAAAGTTGTTCCCTGAATCATGTTGCAGCTACTGAACATCATTGTGAGGACGTTAGCTAAGTTTGCCACAAACTCATGATTCTACTGCTGTCTTTCTAAAATTTTGTCAACTCTTCTAGAGATGGATGCATGGGTTTTCTGCATTCCTTCCATTTGAGTGTGTAATGTAGCAATTTCTAAGTTATCGTAATAAGAAGACTCAGCTTGTCTCCGTTGTCAAGAACTTGGTGTGGTAGATGGCCTTGTTCTTTGACTAGCTCCTCCCTTTTTGTTAAAACTTTTGATCATGGCAGGAGTGATTGCTGGCAATGGGTGTTAGATCTCTTCTATAGCACTAATGGGGACACCCACTTGCAAACATAATCCATAAATTAGGGAAGAGTTTTCAAAACCACTAGACCTATGCCTCGCAATGGTTTTCTTAATGGATCCTTCAATCACCTTCACCACATCTATGGATAGGCCTGTTTGAATAGCATAGTTGAGCACCGCTCTATCTTGATTAACATTATAGACTTGGTATTGTGGAATCAACTTCCCTGAAATAAAATAATGCCATGTTCTTTAGCTATCCATGTGGTAAGTTAAGTACTTGATCCTTTCTCCTTTTCCATTGAGCTTCAAGTACAACAAGAAATTAAATGATTTGCTCATATTCGGGTCCATGTTACACAAGGCAAAATAATCATCATTGTCAATATTCAGAAGCTCATACACCTTGTTGATAGATGTTTTGTCAAATGGAACGAGCTTCCCCCTCAAAAACACTCGAGTCTTTGAAATTTGTTGCGCTCGAGCATTGGCATAGAACTCTCTAATCACGGGCACCAAAGGTGCACCTAGCTATCCGAAGAATGTTTCCCAATCTCTTTCTTCAATAACATCATGAATATTCCTAAGAGGATCTTCAAATCCTCTTTTTGGAATGCATCTGTTCTTCACGATGGATTTTTGAAAGCTAGCCTCTGCGTATTCATTCACAAAAGTCTATTTGATTGGTATGTTGGGATCTTTACTTCTTTTTCTTTTTGTAGGACCTATAGTCATGGACTTTTTTCCTTTTGGAGGCATAATGAAAATACACTTCAATATCTTCAAGCAATGCACCCTTTGTAGTTCAGTCCACTACATCACAGTCCAACCTAATGATCTCTCAATCCAACCACTGTGGTTCAATGCACCCACTGCCTTGACTAAACACACTGACCCAAAATTCCAAATACTGCTCACAATGTTTTAATGAGTAATGCAGTTGATCAATGTAGTTGCACTCCACTTAGAAGTTTCAACAAAAACTTAGAAGTTTCAATACAATTGCATTTCACCTTTCAATTCATTTTTGCCCCTTTATCATTTCCATAAACACCTCATGTGCATATTCCTTGTCTGCTAATCTTCATAAATTCCTCTCAAATTTGTGAATCCCTCAGACACAAAGCTAATAGAAATCAATCATGCACTCAAACACCACTGGAAAATCCATGCAAACTCACTTAGAAAAAGCCCCTTCTTTCTACATCTTCCATTTAGGGGTTTCATCAAACACCTAATGTGCACCTCGTATTTCCTCTAATCCACACAAATATGCTTCCCCAAATTGATGACTCCCACTCCCAATTGTCCACAGAAGATGAAGAAGACAATAAACCTGTCAAACATGTGATGACTCACCTGATTTCACAATGCCCCCTCTTTGTCAACTTTGCGGCCAGTTGGTGAAGGCATAGAAGAAGGATGGCTTGAGTGGAGATGGAAATTGAATGCTTGGAGAGTAGATTGAGTGAGGGAAAAGGATGTTTTGATGTAGCTTTAGGTTTGAGAGATGTGTTGGAGGGAAGGGTTTTGGTCATGCTTGAAATGAAATGGTATAGTGTGTTTTGAAAAAAGGAGATTTATGCATTTTTGAAATGGGTGACATGTTTTGTAAGTTAAGTATGTGGAGTTGTGCCACGACTCAAGAACTCACTGCCTCCAAATCAATTCCCATCTGACCTACACCTTGGCTCAACTTTTCTGAGCCAAGGCTTGGCAACTTGCTGTCATTTATATGTATATATGTATATATATATATAACATATATGTATGAAATAATGCAGTTTGCCTGGTGCTTGAACTTCAATTCTTGCACAAGCAAAATTTCTATGATTAGCTATCTAGAATTGATATTTAGATTAAATAATTAAGAAATAAGTAACTCTAATTGAATGTAATTTTAATAAAGGAAGTTGAGAAACTTTGGTTGCCTCCCAAGACGTGCTTAATTTATAGTCTTCAACCAGACTCTTCCTCTTCAAGGTCATTCAAGCATGACAATTGCCACCCTCATAATAAGGCTTCAATTGTTGCCCATTGAAGTTGAATGCTACCTTTTCTTCATGATGAAGCTCAAGGACACCATATGGGAAAACTTTTGTCACAATGAATGGGCCTAACTACTTTGATCTAAGTTTTCCAAGGAACAACCAAAGCCTGGAGGAATTGAATAACAACACTTTCTGGCCTGGGAAAATTTTTTTCTCTAACTGTGCTTATCATGTTATGCTTTTGTTTGCTCCTTATAAAGCTTTGCATTCTCATATGCCTCATTGCAAAATTCATTTGATTCACTAACTTGCAACAAACATTTTTCCTTGGTTGCCTCCATGCTCATGTTTAATTGCTTCATTGCCTAGTAGGCTCAATGTTCTAGCCCCACCAGAAGATGAATGCCTTTCCAAGAACAACATAGAAGGCGACATGCCTATAGGTGTCTTTAACGCAGTTTGATATGATATGCCCATAAAGCATCGTCGAACGTTTTGGCCCAGTCCTTGCTTGAATTCAACACCATCTTTTCCAGAATTTGCTTCACTTCTCTATTAGAGATTTTTGGTTGGCCATTTGTCTGAGGATGATAGGTTATCGCTATTTGTGCTTGACTCATACTTTGACAAAAAGAACTTCAAATTGTTTGTTGCAAAAGTGGCTTCCCTCATCATTAATAATTGCCCTCAAAGTCCCAGAGCTTGTGAAGATGCTTTTTTGAAGAAAATCTAGTACCACCTTCCCATCATTAATGTGAGTTGCAACTGCTACCACCCACTTTGATACATAGTCCACTTCTAGAAGGATGTACTTATTGTTTTAGAATGAAGGAAATGGTCCCATGAAGTCGATGCCCCACATAGCAAAGTTCAAATTCTAAAATGTTTGTCAGTTCTTTGGCATCGATCACATGTGGTAACAAAAGCTTAGGCATCCTTCAACAATGTAGGCCAATAAAAACCTGATTAAAGAACTTTCGCAGTTGTTCTATTTCCTCTAAAATGTCCTTCACACTCAAGTGTATGGTAGTGGTTGAGAATATCTTCCATTTCTTCTGGTACACGTCTCCTTATTATCTTATCAACACAATGCTTATAGAGAATTGGATCTTCACACTAATAATGCTTCAAATCAGATAAAAACTTCTTCTTTTGATGAGGAGACAAATCAGGTGGCACGATGTTTCCTGCCAGATAGTCTACAAAGTTTACATACCATAAGTGGGTTATGTTGAAGTGGTAGCAAACAACTAGTCATCTAGGAATTGATCAACAATGGGAGGTTTTTGCATTTGTTCCTCTTCTTTCGGCTCCAATCTTGAGAGATGATCTGCCATAAGATTTTTTGTTCCTTTCTTATCTTTGATCTCTAAATCAAATTCTTGGAGTAGAAGCACCCACTAGATGAGTCTTGGCTTTGCATCCTTCTTAGCCATAAAATATTTGATTGCAGAATGATCCGTAAATACAACCACCTTATTACCAATAAGATAAAGTCCTAAATTTGTTAAAGGCAAAGACAATTGCAAGCAATTCTTTCTTTTTTCTGGCATAATGGAGCTAAGTATCATTGAGAGTTTTGCTAGCATAATAAATTGTATGGAATACCTTGTTTCTTCACTGTCCTAGGACTATTCCTATAGCATAATCACTTGCATCATACATCAATAACAACAATAATTTGAGATGAGACAAAATTTTCTGTAAGAGTATCAAATGCCTTCATCCAGTCTTCATTAAAATCAAATGACGTACCTTGCACAAGCGAGTTGGACAATGGCTTAGAAATTTTTGAAAAATTCTTGATAAATCTTCTATAGAATCCTGCATGCCTAAGAAAGCTCTGGACTCCTTTAACTGAAGTAGTTCAAGGAAGTTTTTCAATGGTCTCTATTTTGGCTCTATCAACTTCAATCCCTTTATAAGAAATTTGATGCCTCCAAACATAATACCTTCTTTCACCATGAAGTGACATTTTTTCCCAGTTCAAAACAAGGTTTGTTTGTTCGCATCTCTGCAGAACCTGTTCCAAATTTTCCAAATAATGATCAAACAATTTACCAAATATAGAGAAATCATCCATGAAACTTCTATGATTTTCTCCACCATGTCAAAAAATATTGCCATCGTACATCTCTGAAAATTGGTCGGTGCATTGCATAGACAAAAAGGCATTCTTCCAAAGGAGAAAGTACCATATAGGCATATGAATGTGGTTTTCTCTTGGTCTTCTAGGGCAATGGCTATTTGATTGTATCCTCAATAGATATCGAAGAAGCAGTAGTAATCAAAATCTGCTAAATGATGCAACATTTGATTAATGAACGATAATAGGAACTAATCTATTCTTGTGGCAATATTCAACTTCCTACAATCAATGCAAATCCTCTACCCTATTACAGTTCTTAATGGAATTAATTCATTGTTGTCATTCTTCACCACTGTCATTCCACCCTTCTTTGGAACCACTTGTACAGGGCTTACCCATGAACTGTGGGAAATAGGATAAATTATTATTACATCTATGCACTTTAATACTTCCTTGCGAAGTACTACCTTCATAGTTGGATTCAATCTTCTCTGGCTTCCACTGATGGTTTACAACTCTCTTCCATTAAAATTCTGTGCATGAATACCATTGGGTTGATTCCTTTCAGATTAGAGATGGACCAACTAACGGATGACTTGTGCTTTCTGAGGACTCTCAGCAACTTGTCTTCTTCTTCCATAGAGAGGCTAGAAGACACTATTACTAGTAGTGAAGAAGATATTAGTCTCGAAGGTTAGGCAAAAACCCAAGAGGGGAAGGGTGAATTGCGTAAGTAAAAAATTATTTCTCAATCCCTTTAGGATTAATCATCCCTGTAGCAATTAATCATTCAATCAACAAATGCACAAATAAATAAGACACAAAGATTTTTATAATCATTTATGTAAACACTCTACTACACTCTTCCAAGAATACTTTTCTCTTAGTGTCTTAGGTTCCACTATTCCCAATAGCAGAAATACAATAGTGCTCCTAGAACTCTTCTAGATTCCAGCTTTAGGGGGCATCAATAGCACTCCCAGCACTCTTATAGATTCCAGTTCTAAGGGGCATATTCACAGTGCTTCCAACACTCTTGTAGATTCTAGCTCTAGAGGGGCTTGAATAAACAGCTCTTGTTTTCACTTAGATAGTCATAACTCTTCTTGAGTTTAGTCTTAACCACTAGCTTAAGGAATTTACAAAGAATGAATATCAGAAGTTTAAGCACAAGTATTTCTTAGTAAGCATAGGGGAAGGTTTTTGAAAATTGAATGTAGAAGTAAATGATCTTTCCAAAGGTATTTGAGTGCCTTCAAAAAAAGTTCAGGAAGGTGTGAATACAAGGCTCTTGAATTTTGAAGGATTGCAGAAGCTTTAGCTCCTGTTAGTAAATGCTCTCAAGAGAATTTTGAATGATTTTCTCAATACTTGGGTTACCTCCTCTAGCTCCAATGATACTTCATTAATAGTTGTTTTGAATTCCAGTCGTTGGTGGTAGGTGAGCTCCATTAATAACAGAAGACCATTCTGATTGGTGTATTTTGAATTCTTTGACTTCTGCTGAATCCTCATATATTGAAATGCCTATAGCGTCAACCTTGGAGAAGATGGTTTATAGTTTCTTAATAAATACTAGTCAAGGTTTTGTTGTAATGGCTAACATTTTCATCAATATGGAAAGAGCATTATTAATGCTGAGTAAAGACTAATGATTCATCCTGATCATTGCTCATCTTTTACTTATGAAATACGAAGTATCCGCCTAACTGTTCTAAGATAAATTTCCTTCATCTCCTATTTTGTCTTTGTAAGTAGCAGACGAATCATCCTTTCTAGTGCTGGCAGACAAATCATGCTCTCCAGTGCTTTGTCTTGTTGAACTATAGAAGCACAGATATGTTATTTCTTTAGTGCTTCATCTGTTGAGTTGTCTATTGTAAGTAACAGATGGAGTGTTGAAGCGCAGACAGATTTCCTTCATTACTTATTCTAATGGGTTATCTGTTATAAGTGACAGACTAAGCTTTTAAGGCGTAGATGAATTTTTATCTTAGCTTCATCTGTTGGGTTGTTTGTTGAGCTTAGCTTTAAATAGACAAAACTCCATTGCTCCACCAAATGAACTTTACTTTGTCATATGATCCTTATTTCTCTGCTTTGTTTATTGACAATAGACAATCATTGGCCTACTTATGATGGATAAAGTTTTTATTTTTCCATACGATCCTTACTTCTCTATTTTATCTGTTGATAGCAGATGATCATTGGTTTAACTGTGGCTAGCTTATGATAGACAAAGTTTATTGTATGAATACTTCTTTGCACCTGTCAGATATAATCTTCCACTTTGATAGATGAATGGAAACAACTAAATCCTTCATGCATTGTCTATTATGATAGTTCATTTTTTGCTTATTTATTCACCCAAGACTTGATGCCATGGATTATGTCTTATGTGATCATTTTTCTTAAGACCTGAAAACTGATTCTGCATACTAAAATCTTAGCAACAACCATTAGTACATAATCTTTAATCAAGTTTTGTTTGTCATTGAAATCATGGATTTATAACAATACAAGAATCTCCCAGAAAGGCATAATGCAAATTATTTGGCAGCTATTTGAACTCAAGTATTAGAGGCTTCTCAATTCAAGGAGCAAACTAAGAAAGTCCTTGTCCCAGACTTTCAAAATACTTTTGACTATTAGGACCAAAGGAATTCAGCTAATCAATAATTTTTGTAATTTCTTCTTCAAGAGTAGAAGGATTAGAATGAATCAAACTAGTTTCAAGTGGATCTGCTAAAATTCCCAAATGTTGTGATATGAAAGTATCTATTTAGTCTATCCGAAAGCAATTGTCACTTGCTACCGAATACTTAATTGCATTGAATACTTTAAATATCACTTCATCATTCTAAACATAAAGCTTCAATTCACCTTTCTAGACATCAATTAGAGCTCTTCCAGTGGCCATGAATGGTCTCCCCAAAATGATAGGAACATATTTGTCTTCTTTCATGTCAAGCACCACAAAGTTTGTCAGAAATATAAACTTGTCAATCTTGACAAGTACATTTTCAACAATGCCTCTTGGGTGCTTGATAGATTTGTCTGCTAACTAAAGAGAGATAGTTGTAGGTCTTTCTTCACCTAATGTCAATTTTCTATAAATTGATAAAGGCATAAGACTAATGTTGGCTCCCAAATCACACAATGCCTTTTCAAAAATAAAATTTTCCAATGATACAAGGAATATTGAAGCTTCCTAGATCTTTGAGTTTTGGAGGCAGCTTCCTTTGATTGATTGCACTACATTCTTTGGTGAGGACAACCATCTCATACTCTTCTAGCTTCCTCTTATTTGATAGAATATCTTTCATAAACTTCACATATCTTGGCAACTATGCGAGGGCATCAGCAAATGGTATATTGATGTGAATATTTTTGAAGACTTCCAAAACTTAGCAAACTGCTTGTCCAGCTTATTTTCTTTAGTTGTTGAGGAAAAGGTATGGAGGCAGCTGATTGTTGAGGAGGCAGCGGTTGTGGCTTATGAAAGGCATCCACTTGCTCCTACCTTTCTGACTTTTCTTTCTCTTTGCTCATTGGAGGTTCCAATTCTTTTCTACTTCGCAAAGTGATTGATGATTCAAATTATAAATTCTTGCAAGTGCACAAATAATTCCATAGGGAATGTTCAAATTGATTCAATTAGCTTTAGTTACTAGCATATCACTATCTCAAAGGAATGTGATTTGAGCTAAGCAAGTATAAATGATAACTTGAATAAAATTACAAAAATGAAATAACTATGGGTAATTTAGGTGAAATCAATAAAGTGTAAGGGTCTAGGGATCCAATTTCACAACTCAATGATACTCTTTGCTATTGGGACATTGGATTCAATGCATAACTTGGATTCATTCTATCTAATATGAGATTATTACCATTAGGTGTGCGGGTTTAAATCAAGTGTTTCTACTCTTTCCAATTAACTATGGGGCGTAGTATAACTAAAGTGAAAACCCATTAAGCTTAAGAACACATGAATCAAATAGGATGGTTTAGCATAAGGTGTGTACCATAACCACCTATTCTTTTCATTCAATGGTAAACATGGTTTTTCATATGGTGTGTGCCTTAACCATGTCAGATAATCAATGTGATTTATAATATTAGTGATCAAGCAATATATTAAATGAAATGAAAGCAAATAACTCAATGAATGAAAATAACTAATTTGCACTAAAGAGCCAACATTCCCAAATAACAAATGTATCGAGAGGATTACATCTTCCCCTTAGAAAGAAAGATTTAATGCATAATGAAAAAGAAAATAACTCCCTTCACAAAACACAATACAATGTAGTTCATCTTCTACCTTTTACAATAAGATTCCACCTTCAATCTTGTGTAGTTGCCTCTCTAAGAAGTTTCTCTACCTCCAAATCTTGCCAAAAAGCTCCCAAACATGTACTCCCACTTCACTTTTATAACCCCCTCTATTAGGGTTGAGCATTTGCACAAGTCAACCATGATCCAGAATGTTTGGATTGCTATCTCCAGGATCTTGCTGTGGTAGAGGAAGAGCTTATCGTGGCAAGGACTCTCTGCCAACAGAAGATTTCTGCATATGGGTATCTGGCCAAGACAGAGGAAGGCTTTCCATAGTAGAAAATTGCCTTGCCATGGTAAGGTGTTGCTAACTCGACTGGCTTGAATTTAGATTGTGCCTTGCCGCGGCAAGATGTTGTTGTGCATGAATTTCACTTCTTTTTTTGATCTTTTGCAAGTTGACTTCCTTTCAAACTTTGAACTTCATATTTCTTTACTTTTTGACTTCTTTTCACATCTTCAATTCACCTAGAAAAATCAATATTTTCATGTTAAATTAATCTAAATTTATCAAATATTCAAAAATAGCTAAGTTTGAACATGCATGAAAAAAGTGAATAAAATTCACTTATCATATACCCCCAAACTTACACATTTGCTTGTCCTCGAGCAAAGCAAAACTCAAGATTTCTCTATGAACAAATTAACATCGATCTACATCATCAATCAAAACCTCAATAAACAGAACATGGTTAAGAAGAAAATATCATGATATCAAGAATGGCTATACTCTCAACCCAAGCATCATCTTCTCCACCACAGATTCCATGTGCAAGTGCAAACGTTATAGCCATCTCAATCTACATCATCTCATACTTTCATTCATTTAAGCAACCAAGTAGTACATGTTCAATGAAAGCCTTGTAAAGTCACAATTCAAATTAGAGAGACTACATTAGATGCATATTTGATGTTTTACTTCCCTCATTCATTTCTTTACTTTTCTTGTAGGCTCTATTACTATCATATTCTTAACATTTATCTTCTTTTCCATTTTTTAGAATGTGATCCCCCCTAATCTTTGGTCTATATTACCATCACACCCCCAAACTTATTTCTTTTTCAATTCATTGGATGTGATTCCCCCAATTTTCAATGAGTTTTTGCTAGACTTTTTCTTATCTCATCTAATGCTTTTCTCAACAAGAGTTCCATGAATTCACAAATTTAGATTGAACTAAGCATACTTAATCTCATAAACTAATGCTAAGAATTCAAAGATTTTAAAAGAAATGGCTATGTCATTGTGATCAATTCATATAAGGAATCTGTAACAAATTAAATAATGACTCAAGTCAAGCATGCAAGAAAGAATGATTTCTATCATTTTCAACTTAATGTATGTCAAATATCACATATATATGTCATTGGTTTTGCATGATGACTCTAGATGATGCTGAAAACATTTGTTTTGGTTTATGTATGAGACTAAACAGTCAAAACACATAACAAACACACTAATATAATATTTCACAACATAAGTACTGCAACACACACAAAAATAGAGTTTTCAACAAGATACAACTTAAACATAATAGAAAGTACTATAAAACACACATAAATAGAGTTTTCAAAAAGACACAACTTAAACATAATAGAAAGTACTACAACACACACATAAATAGAGTTTTCAACAAGACACAACTTAAACATAACAGAAAGTACTGCAACACGCATAAATAGAGTTTTCAACAAGACAACTTAAACATAACAGAAAGTACTACAACATACACATAAATAGAGTTTTCAATAAGACAACTTAAACATAACAGAAATGAACCAAAAATAGCTAAAGTACCCCCAAACTTGAAAGACATGGTGTCCTCCATGGGGACTAAACATATAAAGAGCAAAAAAAAAAACCTGCCCTAAAAGAATTCAGTCATCCACATCAAATTCTTCATCATCACCATTGACATTAGTGTCATCATCATTTGTACCTTCATCAGTGTCTGTGTTAGCAGTGTCTTCCTCTCCATCATCAGGGTCAACTACTTGGGTGTGGTCAGCTCCATAGGTAGCCCCAAGTGGAAATATAGGAGGTTGGGGAAACTGGACTAGAGTGGGGAGCGCTACAGCCAAAGTAACATGGCACTACATCAAGTAATCAGCAAGTTGCGCTTGTTGGGCAAAATACTAAGACATTTGCCCTTTGATTTCTCGCACTTCACTTGCAAGTCAAACAGCTCCATGGAAGTAGTGGCGGGTGATCTGGCACCTGGATGACAAGAACTCGCTCTAGCAGCAGATGTGCTAGGACCTAAAGCACCATGACCATAGGGAGGGGCCTCTTCATCAGTAGGGCCTTGATGAATGAGAATCTTATTGATCATTTCATTTGTAATGGCAGGCTTAGGATGCATAATTTCTTCAGATGAGCTGGATGGCACTCTTGCTTGTAGACACAAGTCATATATCAAGGATGGATGACTAAAGATGCCTTTTGCTGTCGACAATTGGGACATACTGAGTATAGAAGGTTCAATTATTTTCCCAATGTCAATTGACATCCCCTTTTGAATAGCATAATTCAATACAGCCCGATCTCTTGAAACGCCTTAAACATGACATGTTGGCATTAACTTCACTGAAATAAAGTAATGCCATACTTTACCTTCAAGGGTCAAGCACTTGCTCAGGATATTGCGTAGTCTGGTTCTTGAGAAGCTCCATGCCATGCCTGGCTTTGCTATGCTCCGAATGATCTCTTCGAAATCCACATGATCCTCCATCCTTGAGAAATCATCATCTTGAATGTTATAAAGCTGATATTTATGGTTGATTGCAGTTCTACCAAATGGAACCCACTTGCCTCTCACTAAGGTTCTGTACTCTGTGTTTGGGCACATTAGCATAAAATTCTTGTACAACTAGAACAAGTGTTGCTTCTAATTGTTTAGCAAATTTGTTCCAATGTCACTCTCTAAGCATAGTAAGAATGTGACACCCTGGGTCATGGAAACCCCTCTCTTGGACACACATCCTAAATAAAAGTGAAGTTTGGTGGCATTCTTCCACTTCCTTACTGACAAAGGTAGGCTTGATTATAGGCTCAGCATCCATATTCTTCCTCTTTTTTGAGTGACCTACAACTATTGTTTTCTTTCCTTTAGGAGGCATAATGAGAAGCGCTTCCACTCAAAAATGACAACAGCAACCTTGAGCTACAATCTCAACTAAATCCAACTATGAGAAAACACAATACAATCACCCCAAAACACTAGCAACCTTTAGCAAGCACAATGCAATCACCCCAAACATGAGGAACCTTGAATAAAGATAATGCAATCAACCCGAAACTTAAGCAACCTTGAGCAATTTAGCTTTACAATGCAATGTCGGCCCTTTGAACTAATGCAACAAACACTTCATAGGCACAAAGTAGAACTCACAACCTTCACAAAATTCTCTTCAACTTGGAGAAGCTCTCATACAAAAATGGCCATGGGAATCAATAATGCATACACACATCACCATCAAAATTAAGCCAACTCACTTAGAAGAGGCTTCTTGTGTTCACATCCACCACTCAATCATTCAAACAAATAGTTTATGTGCAATTGAAAACCCCTCAAATCTTCACCAAAAATCCCTCTGAAAGTGGATGCTTTCCACTGCAAATCGTGCACAATGGAAGAATAGAATGAAAAAGCCCTCAAAAATGCAAAAGCTTACCCGATTGCATGAAGCTTGGCATTCCCAACCTTGAACCCATTCGAAGAAGAAGCAGAAGGATGAGGGCGTGAGAAGAGGATCAAGTGGAATGCTTAGAGGGAGGAGGAATGAAACTTGGATGATTACTTAGGGACGAAAAATGGAGTGGAGAATTGATAAGAGGGGAAGAGGTTTTCTCTCATTTTACTGTGGGTTAGGGAGGAGAAGGGATGAGAGTTGGGGGTTTTGAAATGAAGATGGGAATGAAATGTTTTGGACATGGCTATTTTGAAATAGGCCTAATTCTCGCACGTGAGGGAGTGGAGGAGTTTGCCATAGCAGAGAGAGGGCTTGCCTTAGCAAGCTTTCATTGACTTGTGGGCCTTTGCAATATGTGGATGGGCTTGCCACGGCAATGAAGGCAAGCTCTCGTTGATTGGTGGCCTTTGCATCATGTTGAAAGCTTGTCACAGCAGGAAAATTGCTTGCCTTGGCAAGCTCTTGTTGGCTACTAAGCACTTGCACCACTTTGAGTAGCTTGCCGCGATATTAGGATAGCTTGCCGAAGCAAGCACTTGCTGACTTGTTAATACTTGTAAAGCATTGAATGGCTTGCCACGACAGTGAAATATCTTGCCTCGGCAAGCTCTTGCTGACAAGTTGATACTTGTAATGCATTGAATGGCTTGCCGTGGCAGGGAATTATCTTGTCGCAGCAAGCAATCCTTGACTTCATTCTGCCAATCTCCTTCCTTCTACATTGTCGTGGTAGGGTATTGTCATGCCGCGACAAGCTCCCTCTGACTGCAACTTATCGCCTATTGTTGCTGGTTGATTGCTGTGATGCCTATGTACTTGTGTCCTACTTGAAAATTCAAGTTGCCAACATGTTATTTTGAATGAAACTTACTACTAAGATACTAATTAAATTATTATATGCTAACTAAAACTAAGTCTACAAGAATGAAATCTATCTAATATGCAATCAACAACTAGCTTAACGCTATCTCTAAAACTCATGCATATAATTACTAACTAAGGTATAACTAGAACTTGAAATGAACTAACCAATTATGGATCAGAATTCAACAAATATGAATAATAACCACCTAAGGATTAATCTAATGCAATAATAATTAAACAAATGCAAATTAAATAATTAAAAATTTTAGAAACTTAGGTTGCCTCCCAAGAAGCATTGTATTTAACATCTAGGCAAGATGACTTCTCTTTTTATAATTTTTCAAGATTAAGGACCTCATTTAATGGCAATTATAAGCCATTTCTAACATATTGCTTCACTCTATGTCCATTGACTTTGAAAGTACTTTCGTCTTTCAGATTCTTTAGCTTGACACCTCTGTGTGGAAACACCTGATTGACTAAGAATGGAACAACCCAATGAGATTGTAATTTTTCTATAAACAAATACAAATGTGAGTCATAAAGTAAAACTTCTATTCCAAGCTCAATGCACCATTTGCGAATGACTTCATCATGATACTTCTTCATCCGTTCCTTGTAAATCTTAGAATTCTCATATGCCTCATTCCTCAGCTCTTCTAGTTCATTGAACTGCAACTTCCTCTGCTCTTCTGCCTTTTGCAAATCAAAATTCAGATTTTTGATTGTCCAATATGCTTTGTGCTCCAACTCAACTAGTAAGTGGCAGGCTTTCCTAAAAAGAAGTCTATAAGGACTCATTCCGATTTGGGTTTTGAAGGTAGTTCTAAAAGCCCACAATGCATCATTTAACTTCATCGCCTAATCCTTTCTCATAGTGTTTACCGTCCTCTCCAAAATTTCTTTAACTTGATGGTTGCTAACTTTAACTTGCTTAGATGTTTGTAGATGATAAGGAGTTGTAACTTGGTGTGTAATGTTGTACTTTCTAAGCAGAGCTGCAAAAATCTTATTACAAAAGTGAGTTCCCCTATCACTAATGATGGCCCTTGGAGTACCAAACCTGGAAAAGATCTTGCTTTCAAAAATCATAGCACCACGTTAACATCATTATTCCTAGCCTCTATCACCTAAATCCACTTAGAAACATAATCCACAGCGAGCAAAATATACAGGTTACCATTTGATGGGGGAAATGGTCCCATGAAATCAATCCCCTGCACATCACATAATTCAACCACAAGATTACCGTTAAGCAGCATCTCATCTCGCTTTCCTATATTCCTTATTCATTGACACCTGTCACACATCGCACGCACAGAAGGCATGAGCATCCATAAAGATAGTTGGCCAATAGAAAACAAACTGAAAAATCTTTAAAGTAGTTTTCTTCCCTCCAAAATGCTTTCTGCAACTGAGTGTATGATAATGTCTTAGTATGCTTTGTTGCTCCTCTTTTGGCAACAACGTCTGATAATTTGGTCTGAACGTAACTTGAAAAGGGCTGGACCTTCACAAAAAAATGTTTTGCCATAGACAGCAACTTCTTCTGTCCCTGCGAATTCAACACAGGATTAAACACTCCCTTAACTAAATAATTCACATAATCAGCATACCAAGGTTCACTTCCCTTTATAGAGAATAATTGCGCATCAAGAAAGATCTCATTGATGAAAATGTTCTCCTTGCCTCTCTCTTGCTCGAAATTGATCCCTTCCACCAACCTAGACAAGTGATCTGCTACCACATTCTCACAGCCTTTCCTGTCCTTGATTGTTAGGTCAAACTCTTACAACAATAAGATCCACCTGATCAACCTAGGCTTGGCTTCCTTCTTTGTAAGCAAGTATCTCAATGCAGCATGATCAGAATAAATAATTACTTTTGAACCAATCAAGTAAGAATTGAACTTTTCTGAGGCAAACACAATTGCAAGTAATTCTTTTTCAGTGGTGAAATAATTCAATTGTGCTTCATTTAGAGTTCTACTTGCATAATGAATCACATGGGGTAACGTTTCTACTCTTTATCTTAGAACAGCACCAGTAGCAAAATCCAATGCATCACACATGAGCTCAAACGGAATGGACCAATCAGGCACTACTAAAATTGGAGCTAAAGTTAATTTTTCTTTCAAGATATTGAAGGCACAAAGGTATTCCTCATCAAAATAGAATGTTACATCCTTAGCTAACTAGTTACAAAGTGGTCTAGAAAATTTTGAAAAATCCTTTATAAATCGTCTATAAAACCCTGCATGGCGAAGAAAGCTTCTAACACCCTTAACTGAATTTGGGGGAGGTAGCTTGGCAATCACTTCAAATTTTCCTTTGTCCACTTCAATGCCTTTACTAGAAATAATGGGGCCCAACACAATTTCCTATTGGACTAAAAAATGACACTTCTACCAACTCAATGTTAAATTCATCTCAATGCATCTTTTAAGTATCAATCTCAAGTTATTAAGGTAGTCATCAAATGAATCTTTAAAAGTAGAAAAATCACCCATGAATACCTCAATGAACTATTCAATCATGTCAGACAAGATGGACATCATGCACCTTTGAAAGGTTGTAGGAGCATTACACAAATCGAAGGACAATCTCCGATAGGCAAACGTTCCAAATGGGTAGGTGAAGGTAGTCTTTTCTTAATCTTCTAGAGCAATGGGAACTTGATTATAATCTGAAAAGCCATTCAATAAACAATAATAAGCATGACCTTCCAATCTTTCAAGCATTTGATCAATGAAGGGGAGAGGAAAATGGTCTTTTCTTGTGTCTACATTTAGTTTCCTATAATCAATGCACATTCACCACCTTATAGTCATTCTCATAGGGGCCAATTCATCATTATCATTTTTAATAACAAAGAGACTAGATTTCTTTGGCATAACATGTACGGACTTACCCATTTGCTATTAGAGATTGAGTAGATAATACCTACATCCAATAGCTTGATAACCTCAGCCCTAATAGCCTTCTTCATGTGCAAGTTCAGTCTCCTCTGTGCATCTCTGAAAAGCTTTTCATCCTCCTTTTGAAGTATTTTATGCATGCATCACAGTGGGACTAATTCCATTGATATTTGCTAACGTCCAACCTGTAGCCCCCTTGTGCTCTCTCAACATAGTCAATAACCGACATTCCTCATCCATAGACAAGCTAGAAGCAATTATAACTGGAAAAGTATTGTTTTCACCAAGAAATACATATTTCAAACTCTCAAGAAATTGATTTAGATCTAATGGTGGTGGTGTGGCTATTGCATGCTCTACTTTTGGGTTGGCTTATTTAACCTCTTCTTGGGAGATCTCCTCAACTTTCACTTGCTCTACATTGTCAAGTGTTTCCTTTAACTGCATTGCTTCTTCATCTTCTTCCAATCCCTCCACAGTGAGCACTAATTCCAACATATCATTTATTTCTTGTTGCACAAAAGTAGAGAGAACAAGTGAGTCCAAGTCATCTACTTGAAAAAAACCATTAGGATCAAAAGGCAATGAAAGGGAACTGTAAACTGAAAATTCAACTGTTTCATCTAAGATAGTCATTTTCAACTTCACATTCTATACATCAATGATTGTCTCCTAGAGGAATGGGTACTTCTCTCTTTGGAATTATTTGCCTTTCCATGTCAAGAACTATAAAATAAGCTAGAATAATCAGTTTATCTATTTGCACAAGAATATCCTCTACAATGCCTCTAGGATGTTTCACTGATCTGTCTACAAAATAAAGAGACATTATAGTGGGTTTAAATTCTCTCAAACTAAGTTGTACATAAACAAAATAAGGTATTAAATTTATGCTTCCTCCAAGATCTAACATTGCTTTTACCTAATTTGTTCCTCATACAATAATGAAGATATTGAAACTACCTAAATCCTTTAGTTTCGGGGGCAGATTTGTTTGCAACACTGCACTAGTTGCTTTTGATATAATTACCTTCTCATGAGGCTCATACTTACACTTCCTTGCACCTAGTTCCTTCAAACAATTAGCATAGGCAGGCATATTTTTGATCATGTCAAGCAAAGGTAAGTTCACATTCACTTTAGAAAGAATATCATAAATGTTAGAAAATGATTTATTGAATTTTCTCTACTTCAACCATCTTGGAAATGGGAATGGAGGATCATAAGGTGGGGGTGCTTTGTAGTTGACTGGAGGGTTAACTATTAGAAACATTGCCTTCTTTGAGTGCACTTCCTCCTCCGCCTTTGTCTTTCCCTTGTCAGTTCCTACAGAAACAATTGAATCATCAATTTCGTTACAAACATTATTGTCAATTACCTTTCCACTTTTGAATATAGTGATCACCTTTGCTTACTCCAGCAAGCTGGGAAATTTCCCAGGTGTGTGGCTTGGCATGGCTTCTGCAATCTATCCTAATTATGTCTCCATCTTCTTCATGGATGCCTCCATGTTATGGAATTTGGAGTCAATATTCTGGAACTTGTTGGCATTATTCTGGAACTGACTCTGAGTTGCTTGAATGAAACTCTACGTGATTTCTTCAAGACTAGGCTTCTTTAATTATGGTGGTTGAAAGGATGCTCTAGCTTGGTTCTGATTGCAGACATTGTGCCAAGAAAACTCAGGATAATTTCTCCAACCAAGATTGTATGAATTTGAGTAAGGATCATTCTTTAGTTGCTAGTTGTAGAAATTCAATGCATTTGCCTATTCTGCATCACTTGCAAAATGATCATTTGAAGGACAAACATTAGATAAGTGAATTGAATTCCCACAAAAAGAACAAACCTCTGTTGGGGCAGGTTGTTGTTGTTTCATGTTCACATCATCAAGCACATCGCCTTTATTTGCTTTGCCATCTCCAACATCTGCATAGATAAATCTACATTAGAGTTTACTTCATAAATTCCTCTAGACCTACCTCTCATACTCTTTTGCTAAGAATTAGCTCCAAGCATTTCATACAACTCATATGTTTCTTCCGTCATCTTTTCTCCCATTGCTCCCCCTACAGCATTGTCTACCATGGCTTGGCATGGTTGTGTCAATCCATCATAAAAAAAACTAGTTAAGCAATTTAAGAGGATATCTATGATGAGGATATTGAATTTACAATGCTTTAAACCACTCCCATGCTTCTTGGAATGCTTCACCTTTCATTTGATAGAAAGTAGAAATTTTACGCCTTAATTTAGCAGTTTTCACGTGAGAATAAAATTTTCCATTGAATTTGTTGTACATAGCTTCCTATATGGTCAATGATCTAGGAGTTAATATCATAAACCATGTTTTTGTTGCATCCTTCAAAGTATATGGGAAACATCTCATGCGTAATTAATCCTCAGTGATATCTTACAATGGAAACGTTTGTATTATTGCATAGAAATCACACATAAATGTCAATGGATCCTCTATAGCAATTCCATGAAATGAAGGAAGCATGTTAAAAGAAATGTGTTTCAGTTCATATTTTCTAGCATTATCATTCAACATAATACATCATAGTGAGATTCATATGGTGCGACGTTGAAACTCTTTAATCAGTTATTGAGCTTGTTGAGCCACTCGATTCTCCCTGTTGTCAGCCATGTGGACTACTTTGTCTTCACTTAAGCTCTTTGTCTCAATCTCTACTTCATCACTTTGGTCTTGCAATGGAAATAGAGTTGGATTCAATGATCTTCTTCTGTTCATTCATAGCTCTACAAAAGAAAGAAAGTAAGAATCAAAACTGTATATACAATTAGATACAAAAATATAAAGAATAATTATAACTAACTTAATTGAATTAATTTGGAACCATTCCACAAAAACGGCGCCAAAAACTTGATGATTTGAATTATAAATCCTTGCAAGTGCATGAACATATAGTAGTATAGTGTTCAATGCAAGGTTCGATCCCCAGGGAATGTTCAAACCAATTCAATTAGCTTTAGTTACTAACTTATCACTATCTCAAAGAAATATGATTTGAGCTAAGCAAGTATAAATGATAACTTGAACAAAATTGTAGAAATGAAATAGCTATGGGTAATGTAGGTGAAATCAACAAAGTGTAAGGGTCTAGGGATCCGATTTCACCACTCAGTGATACTCTTTGCTATTGGGATGTTGGATTCAATGCATAACTTGGATTTATTCTATCTAATGTGAGATTATTACCATTAGGTGTGCAAATTTAAATCAAGTATCTCTGCTTGTTGCAATTACCTATGGTGTGTAGTATAACTGAAGTGAAAACCCATTAAGCTTAAGAACACATGAATTAAATAGGATGGTTTAGCATAAGGTGTGTACCATAACCATCTATCCTTTTTATTCAATGGTGCTCATGGTTTTGTATATGGTGTGTGCCTTAACCTTGCCAGATAATCAATATGATTTGTAATATTGGTGATCAAGCAATATATTAAACCAAATGAAAGCAAATAACTCAATGAATGAAAATAACCGATTTGCATTAAAGAGCCAACATTCTCAAATAACAAATTAATCAAGAGGGTTACATCTTCACTCTAGAAAGAAAGGCTTAGTGCATAATGAAAATGGAAATAACTCCCTTCAGAAATCTTAATATAATGAAGTTCATCTTCTCCCTTTGATAATGAGATTCCACTTTCATTCATGTAGTTGCCTCTCTAAAAAGTTTCTATGCCTCCAAACCTTCCTAAAAAGCTCCCAAAAACGTGATAGCACTTCATTTTTTTACCCCCCACTACATTAGGGTTGAGCATTTACACAAGTCAATCGAGATACAGAATTTCTAGATTGCTGTCTCTAGGATCTTGTCGCGGCAAAGGAAGATCTTATCGCGGTAATGACTCTTTGCCAACGAAAGGTTTTCATCCATATGATTATCTTGCCGCAACAGAGAAAGGCCTACCATGACAGAAGACTGCCTTGCTGTGACGAGATGTTGCTAAATCGTTTGGCTTGAATGCAGATTGTGCCTTGCCATGGCAAGATGTTGCTACCCATGAATTTCACTTCTTTTTTTGATCTTTTGCAAGATGACTTCCTTTCCAACTTTGAACTTCATATTTCTTTAGTTTTTAACTTCTTTTCACATCTTTAATTCTCCTAGAGAAATAAAATATTTTCAAATTAAGTTCATTTAAATCTATCAAAGATTCACAAATAATTAAGTTTGAACATGCATAAAACAAGTGAATGAAATTCACTAATCGATGATTGATTGGCAATGATCTCAGTGGTTAACTTCAATATTGCCAGGTAAACTTCCTTGCTGACGATTGTTGAGCATATTTGTCATTTGAGCCATCTAACCTTCCAAGTTCCAAATCTATGTAGACTGGTTCTGTATATTGGCCCTTGTCTTAGCCATAAAAAATCTTCTATTTTGTTCACAAATTTGTCAACCTTTATTGATATATTATTTGTAGTAGTGGTAAATTGGGCTAGAGCAATCTCCCAATTTGCATTCTTTTCTTTTAGTTACTACTGAATCCCTTGATGCTGAAATCCTTATTAGGTACATCCCACATTCTGTTGATTTCTCTAGGCAAAGTTTGGATGGTCCTCTAACTTGGAATGTATGTTTCGGAATATGGTTTGTTTTGTTGTTTGCTAAAATTGCCAATAAATTGTGCCTATTCCTATTGAGGTTGTATGAAGGGATTCCCAACCTAAAATTTACCCCTAGTTTCTATGTGAGAGCATTAATAGCACTGGCTTGAGCAACAAGTTGAGCAGCGATAGTGGAAAGAGCATTAGCTTCATATACTCTAGCTATTTTCTTTGTTAGTGCTCTCTCACTTGGCCATGGCAAATTGTTTATGGCCATGTCTTCCAATAGCTTGTATGATTCTTCTTCTGTTTTCTTCATCAGTGCTCCACCTACAAACGCGTCAATCAATGTTCTGGTGGTACTAGTTAGGCCATTATAGTCCATGGTGTGGACATTTTCGTAATAGTTCTTTATATCTCTCCTAGGCATCATAGAGAGTCTCACCTTCATGTTGGATGAAATTGTTAATTTCCATTCTCATTCTTGCTATTTTTTCCAAAGGGAAGAATTTGGCAAGGAATTTATGAACCAATTCATCCCAACTAGTGATGGAATTAGTAGGGAATTAATTTAGCCAGGCTTTTGCCTTATCCCTCACAGAGAAAGGGAACAACCTTAGGCGAATGGCATCATTGGAGAATCCATTATACTTGAAGGTGTCACATATCTCCAAGACGTTAGCAATATGTCCATTTGGAACTTCATTTGGTAATCTAGTAAACTGAGCTCCTTGGATCATTTGCAAGGTTCTCGGCTTGATCTCAAAATTATTGGCAGTATGGCTACTCTTCTTATCACTGGTTGGATTCCAGTAGCTGTTGGTAGTGCATAATCCTAGAGTGATAATTGTGGATGAATTTCATTTACTTCTCCCATTTTCTACTAGTAGCCATTTTTATAGAAAAATTACTATTTGTAGCCATTTTTTCATTGCATATAATATTAAATGCAGCCAACATTGGTGGTATTTAATATTATATGCAGCGCTTGTTGGTTAGTTGTATATACTATTATTTATAGCCAACATAAGCTACACATACTACTATATGCAGTCATTTATGGTTGGTTGCATATAATATTATATTCAACTAATCACGAACGACTGCATATAGTATTCTATGCAAAACAAAATCACGAAATCCCAATGGTCCTTCCATTAATCATAGATGCCTCGTATAAATTAATGAAATAAGCACATATATTTTGAAAAGGAAAATCCACAAGCTTTTATATCCTTCAAATTAGTTAATATTTTAATGTACTATATATAAATGATGTGGGTTAAAAAATTATAGCCTATATGCATAGTTAATTAATTTTGTCTCATAGGAATCATCTATGTAAAATATGCATGGATGTGCAATACTATGATATCCATGATTTCATGAAATTTTTTTTCTTTTTGGGTTTAATATTATATGCAATTAACCAATGTGCATAAAAAAAGTAGACATGATATAAAAGTGCTCTTTTTTAATTTTTCCTAACACATTTTTTAAAAAATATTTTTTAAAAAAACTAGTTTTTAAACCATCTATTAACTTTCATTTTTAACGTAAACCTTCTGTAATTAATTACGTACAGAGGTAGAATATAAATCATAAATACATAATCACTAATACATTATTTATAGTTAATATAGTTTATATTTTAATAAGTGTAAAATTATATGTAACCATATGTCAACTGCATATAATAATCCAAAATAAAATAAAATTCTCAATATATATACATATATATTAAATCATAGAATATATAAAAATTATACATAAACATGGCTGAATATAACATTATATGCAATCGACATTGATATGCAGCCAACGTCGGCTGCATATAATACTCTATGCAGCTAACGTCGGCTGCGTATACTTATTATATGCAATTGACATTGGCTGCATATCAATGTCGATTGCATATAATGTTATATTCAGCCACGTTTACATATATTTTTATATATTGTATGATTTAATATATATATATATATTGAAAATTTTATTTT
>JAYJMB010039026.1:0-33061 GCA_036873735.1 Pouteria campechiana | reverse complement strand
ATAGGCTTCTCACAACATTCCTTCTTTAGTTATTTTCTGATTGGCCCAACCCCCAGAATGTTGGTTTATTGAAAAGAATCGAGTTGGTGATGTAATGGGCGATGCCTGAAAAAGGAAACCACACATACATGAAAATCCAACTTGTAAGAAAATAGCGAATGCAATAGCCAACAAATTACAATGTAACACACCAAATTTACGTGGAAAACTCCTTAAATGAGGAAGAACCACACGCAGAGGAGGAGAGTTTCACTATATTAAAAATTAGAAATCTCCAAAATACTAGACTTACTCTCTCTACAAAAAGAATATATATTTATGGAAAACTTTAAAATTCATCCATAGGCAAACTATCAAAAATACTTCCACACCAGTCTTGCCGTTGGCGGCTCTGATGCCACCTCGCTGTTTGCTGCCATGCCCACAAAGTCATCCGGCGCCATGTCATGAAAATTTCATACTTGTTGCACCGCAAGATCTTCAAACTGACCAAAACAGAATTCGAGTCACTATATGCTAACACAACAACTGATAATTGATGAGGGAACATTCTTTATTATTTCTTCAACATAAATTTTCCATTTCCGGCTGATTGATGAGATGAGTAGCATCATCCTTTATATAGTCAAAAAGGATTGACAAGGTGGAACGCCACCCACCAATAATAAAATGAAAAAAAAAAAAAACGAATTGAATGACTGGACAATGAGTGAATTAAGTACTTTAAACATATTCTTTTTTATGTGATGGATTAATAGAAAATGGTTGATCTCGTATATGAAATATTGGGTATACGTGGACTGGATTGGGTGATGCTGTTTCCAACTTTCGAGGCTAGTAATTACTCCGAAATCCATCATATCTTATCCAGCTTTCATTTCCTATCCCTACAATGAGATAGTTACTGATAGCTATGGTAAAAAGTGGAAACATTCATAGAATATTCTCCACAGTTGAAAAATCATGCCCCCAAAAGAAATAGGATAAAAGATTAAAAAATTCAAAAGAAAAAAAAAATGGCTTAAAATTTATCCTTTGCAGATGGTTGATTACTTGGTTAGCAACTCCAATGTGGAAGTGAATGCTACTAACATGAACTGCTCTACGGCGTTGGACATCTTACTGGAAAGCCCACATGACAAAACTGACAGAGAGCTGAAGTTGATTCTGAAAGCAGCTGGGGCAAGAAGCGAAAAAGAAATGCAGCTTGCTGGCCAGGTTTCATCAGGAATCCAGATAGCATTCCGGCGTAGAAGGAAGAAGACAGAGAGAAGGAAGAAGGATCACAGCCAGTGGCTTGATGAGACCAAGAGCACACTAATGGTGGTTGCAATTCTAATTGCAACAGAGACCTTTGAAGCCGGTTATAACCCTCCTGGCGGTGCTTGGCAAGAAACCAAGATAAGCGACGAAACTCCCACAGGAATGAACCGCATAAATGATAGCATGAATCATCATGTTGCAGGAGAGGCGATTCTGGGCTATCTGTATCCAGATGAGTATACTATTTTCATGACTTTCAACAGCGTTGGATTTTTGTCGTCCCTGCTCCTAATTCTGTTGGTAATTAGCGGATTTCCTATCCAGCAGAAGCTTCTTATGTGGATCTTAAATGTTACCATGTGGATCGCTGTCTCCTCCATGATGGTTACTTATGCGTGTTCTGTTGATACGCTCACCCCTGATGATGTTATCAAAAGATTTTCTTGGCTTAGTGTTCAGCGTGCATTCCTCGGATGGTTGATGGTTATTGGCCTGTTATTCATAGGACATATCTATCGATTGTGTTTGCGCCAGACCAAGAAGTTGCGAGGCCCCAGTAAGAAAAGCAACCGGCAAGCATTAAAAGAAGAAGGGAGCATCGAACTTACAAAGAAGAACAGAGACATTCGGTTGAGCATGGAATGATGTTCTCCATCTTGGCAAAACCATAGGAATTCTACAATAGCATTGTTTTAATTCATTGACCTAAGTTGAAATTCTATTCCTGTTATCATTCACCAACCTTTTGTCAAGTGAGAACTGTTGTACCTGAAAGTTTGTACTGGCCCGTAGACAAATTATGGGAATAATGGAAAATACCATTAACATTTGGAATTGTAATCCAGTTATTTTTCCTACCCTAATTCATGGTGTGGCAGTTATCTTTGTAATTAGCTATATATTCAAGTATAAATAACAAATGTATCATGTCAAGATATGGCAATGAAGTTTGCCAGGGAGAATCCTTCAGTCTCATGATTTGTGGTTTTCGAGACCAGAAAAAACGGGGCATATAAGTTTACCGACATGTTAATCCAATAAACAGATTTGAATCTGGTTATGTGGAAAGTGTCAACTTGCATCTATTGCTGATGGTCTTGGAGCATCAGATTCTTCGCCCCACATGTGGCACAATACCCAAAAAAAAGAACAAATTACTACTAAGTAGCTTAATGGGACTACCAATTTCTAGACAGATATGGATGTAAACTAACCAATTTTTAATTGAAAATTAAAGAGCCAAAGTTGTTTTATCACGCAATAAATTAGCATAAAGAATGAGAAAACCCAGTTTACCGTTTGCCATCAAAATAATGAACAGAGAAGCTGCTGGTCTTCTACCATTATATCTCAATCAAAGAGACCAAACTAACTGCTATTAATCCTGCCATCTGAACAGAGCTAATCATATTGAGCAAGAAATTCCATCTGATCCTTTGGAATAATACATTTATCAGTTGTTTATGGAGAATGAAACCATCATCTCAATAGCATGAAACATAAACCATAGCTATTGTATGCATGGGAGTGAGGAGACACTGCACTTGCCAGCCGGTCGCTTTCTCGGAACTAATTCATAGGCGCTTTCAGTTAGTTAGACTTCTAACACTATGAAAAAGAATCTAATATAAAGAGCCGCAGCATCAATCAACGTAAAAACGTAGTCACGGCCTGTGCTATAATGCATCCCAAAAGCCCTCCACCACACCTTCAAGTCAACAAACCGTGGGAGTAGTGCAAAAGGGAAGGCCAAACTAAAACTGAAGTAGACCAGCAGCCGGAAAATATAAGCATATCCGGAATGTAAGAAGACGAGATCTTTTTGCCCACCTGCAGAAGCCTTACACGATATTCTATTTTGACTCACCAGATCATTTGCATCGCTGACCACCACAGACCGTCAATAGGACAGTACCGCCTACACACAACACGCTTACGTAAGTTGACATAAATCAACTCAGGTAGGTCTAAAAGCGGCCTCACTTCGAGGAAGGAATGAAACATCGATCAACTTGAATTCAGTTCGAAAATAGTTCTCTTTTTCGAAGTCTCGATTTGATAGATAGTGTGGGGACAAAGGATTGCAACTTCATATCATCAAAAAAACAGACGCCTACTGCCTAGTGCTTCCCTGCTTTGGTTAGATCGCCCGTCTTTTCCCAGCCTCTCTTGGCCAATCTGTATGATGCATCACATTTCACCTTCAAAAACTTTGTTGCTGGACCTGGATGTTGGCCGCACTATTCTAATGCAATGGGATTCCCGGCTGAGTCATCAAAACAGGCAAGTTAATGCTTGTTTCAATGATTAAATTGCATTGCTATCAAGTATTCTTCTCTTATCTAACAAGCCAGAAGAAGACTTGGGCAAGTCTCCTAGTCCACCCATGTGTATGGGATGAAAATTCTAATCAGTTGCTGTATGGGTCAGGTTAGGGATTTTCCTTGACCAAAATTAATTGACATTCATAATAATGCCTTCCTAAACAGTGCTGCCATTTTCACTCTGCTCAGACCCAGTAATTTTTTCTTTTTAGTTATGTTGATATGCCTATAAATTTAAATCAACATCACTTTATTTCTTCCTCACCAAAGTAGCTTTATTGCCACTTAACCAATCAGGTTGAAACAAATCAAAGGTTCGACTAAGCCTTCCTATGATACCAGATCAAGGGATTTTCAGACAGAACAAAACCAATTCTATAATCTAAATAGAGTGTGGCACCCACCCTCCCAACTGGAATGATTTGTTACCAGGAGAATAGTGGGGCAGCCAGATCATTGATCTTGGTTGTTAGTCTAAGCCACATGCGTTACAAGCAAAGAAGAGCTTTGATGGCCAGGGTACAAGTCCATGCTATTGTTGGCTATGCAGTTTCAGCAATATTGTAACTGGATTCTTCACATAAATTTATTTATAAAAACCAGGAAATTGTAAGGCTAACCAAAAGTAAATTTCAGAGATGATTAAACAAATCCATATAAATTTTCAACTTTTACAGGCAATGCCAAGTATATTATCTTAATAGGGATGAATCAATCTCTAAAGACCATCCGCATTGCACACGCAATGCAGGCACATCAATAACTAGATGCCATTTGTCAGTGGACGACAAATGCAACATAAGGGGCACCGATGGTTGGGCATTCTAAGCCACAGGTTTTGATGGTTGGACCATCCCTAGAAAATGGCTTTGAGAGTACAACCCACTTGCATATTTTGGCCGGCAAGAAACAATTCGGAAGAGAAATGCAGCAGCAATGGACACTACGAAGAGCCCAAGGCTAACAGCTAGGATTCTCCCACTGAAGATTTTTGGGTCGCTGTCCAACCATGCTGAACTCCATTATGCTATTTCAGTGATGTCTAATTGCATCATCAGCCTCAGTGATAAGAGTCCAAAAGTTGATTACACTCATATTGCTTTGAAGGAATCAATTAATTAATCAAACCGTATATGTCATTCCTACTTGCATTATATTCACATGCGGCACACTCATATTTGCAGCTCCTGCTCTGCAGTTCCTCCTCAAGAATGCATAGAAATAGTTTATCATCAGCTTCTTAATGAACCAAGATTCCTTTTTCGCCCTTACATCTGCATGTGCAAGCAGGTATGTAAACCCTGAATCCATGGCTTCTCTAAGAGCTGAGAGTTCGTACTCCAAACTTGGGTCTTCATCGGATGACATGACACTGGAGGGTAATATGGACGTGCCTCCCTCCGATGTAGTACTAGTACCTGTCTCTTCATTTCTTGGATCTGAAAGTAATGGGACATGAAGCTCCCCAAGTGTTCCTGGAGTTCCCAAGTCCCTTGACCGCACTGACTCATTATCAAGCTCCATCTCAATTGCGCTGTGCTCCAATGCAAGATCTTGAGCTTCCCTCCTCAAAAACTTTTCAAGGCTCTCCACCAAAAGCTGCTCAAATGCATGATGATCTTCCTTCCTAACATCCTTGTATCCATAACGGGCAATGCAGCGGAACATATGGTAATCTTTTGGGCACACCCTCCTGAACAAGAACCTCTCCTCCTGTGGCACAACAGGAACTGGGACGTACTTGATGCAGACAAACACAATTGTGGAATGGATTGCTGGAAGGCCAAGTAGAAACTGTATCAAAATTGATGGGATGCCTTGGACGAGCTCATTGTATAATAATCCAATCCCAGGGACCCTGACAGTACCGAGTGTGGAACCAAGCTCAAGCATGAAATCCATAGACACCTTCTCTCTCATTTCACTCCGGTATTTCAACACACTTCCATAGTTCCATGTGTACATTACGCACAGGAAACAAGAAGCAAAAACAAGCGGCAGCCAACCACCCTCCAAAATCTTTGTCAGCACCGCAGATAAATAGATCAGCTCCACTGTCCCAAATACAAGAGGAAAACATAGTGCCAGAAATAGATTAGTCTGCCATATCAGCAGCATTACGAGGGTGACTAGCGTGGTGCTTACCAACATCACCCCAACCTCAGCAATGCCTGCAAGAACACTAACATTTGTTATGGCCTGCTTCCACAATTCTTCCATCATTTCAAATAAACTGAAAAGATGTACTCTATAAAATGCCATGCATAGCTGCCGTTTTGGGCATGTACCTAGAAAAAAAAGGGAATGCTGCTTGCAGACGTATATGCCTACAAGCGCCACACTACATGCCAAAAATCACAAAACCAGGGTAGTATATGCTCAGAGCCCCAGAATTACACCAAATTCAGTGCTCCAAATGCTCATTCCAACTGAGGTACTGGATTTAACTTTTTAGCCATCCATCTATGCACAGGCATGTAGAATGCATGATGAGGATGGGAAGATTTAAACAGGATGGGCAAGTACTTACCATATGCATTGGCTATGTCAGTGGTGCTCCGAAAAGAGGAAACCACGACTATACACATGATCATCAGGAACCAGTTTATCACAGGAATGTAAATCTGACCCATAAATCTCCTAGAGGTGTGGATAATCTTCAACCTTGGGAAGCAACCAAGAGCCATGGACTGCTTGATGCATGAGAAGGTTGCTGATATCATGGCCTGGCTAGCAATCATGGCAGCAAGTGTGGCTATTACAAATACTGGCCAAAAAAATACACCTGGAAAAGGTATTAAGATATAAATCAGCATAAAAGGATTCAGACTGGCAATTCTTTTACAAACTGACTGAAAAAATGATAATTGTTGTTTTTGAGTCTTGTTGGGCAGAAACATTCCTCAATAGCAAATTTTTCCTAAACAGGAGATTGCAGCTTTGGTGGGGAGGGAGTGCTAATGAGAGAGAGAGAGAGAGAGAGAGAGTGTGTGTGTGTGTGTGTGTGTGTGTGTGTGTGAGTGAGTGAGTGAGGGGGAGAGAGACAGAGGGCGAGAGGTGAAAAGGCCACTCAGTCCAAAAGGCCTTGTCTCTAATGATAACTTGCAACATATCGGGCTTTTTTTTTTTAAGGACAACTTTAAGAATACCATCTCCTTAGTGGTTTGATAAGCCTGACACAAGGCATGCTATCATCAGCTCTTCACCCCAGTGTGAGTTGGATTCTCACCCATACTTGATAGCAAAGAACTAGCCCAAGCAAGATGCCTATTTGGTCCAAAATCCAAGCGATCCAACAAACAAAAGCTACAAGTGGAGCAAGGACTATTGCAGAATTTCCTAAGCCATGATTGTTCATGGCCCACCTGATCAATTGGTTAGCTTCATTCTTAGTTGGATCATCTATTCAAGGCCGTTCAGTGCATAGCTCATGTTTAGATGCTACCACATGGCCCAGGTTGCCATGTGCGGCCAAATCGATGCAATTTTGAGCTTGAACAAGTTTCATGATCACCAGTGTGTCACCCTATCATGATCACAGCAGAAGGATGTCTGGAGCAGTGTTATCAGAACCAAACCAGACCGGCCAATCGGTTGAACCAGTTAGTTGACTGGTCCAGTCTAGCCCGGTTTCGTCCAATAGTAGATTTTTTTTAATTCTCAATATTATTAATCAAATAAAAGGATGAATTAAAGTAGTAAAGTATTACACAAAAGATCTACATATATTTAAATTAATGTCTATGGTTTAGATTTTTCAAAATTATGCTCTATTATTTTTTTAAATTTTTTTCAAAAAAAAATAAAAAACCAGTTCAACTGGTTGAATTGGCCGGTCGAACTGGTTGGACCTAGAACCAGACGCCTGAATGGTTCAACCGCCGGTCCAATTCTGATAACGCTGGTCTGGAGAGACATGAAGACTGTTGTCATAATCTTCAGATACTTCATTAAATGATGCATCTGCACCAACCACAGGGATGAAAGATAATTGCAGAAACAGAGACAAAACTCTACTCACCAGGTACAGAATCATAGAATATTCTCTTTGCTGAATCAGGGTGTTTCATTAGAAATGCAGCCTGGCCCATGTACGCTAAAAGAAGGCATGGGAATACCAAACATGTGAATGCTATCTGTAAGTACAGCAATGTTAAAACTATAAGGATAAGACATTTGATACCCACAAAGAATTCCAGTCGCTGGAAAAACCAAAAAAAAAAAGAAAAGAAAAGAAAAACTGCCGTCAGTAGTAGCAGGAATGCAAAGATACCTGTACAGCTCTTACAGAGAAATGGCCAACATCAGCAAACATAGCTTCAGCTCCTGCAGTCAAAAATGAATATTAAGAAAAAATATGGGATCAAATGGTAAGATTTGGAGTTTCAATAGCATGGAAAATGTATTACATCAATATCAGCATATCAAAAGAGAATTTACAAGTCAAAAATCATTATAAAGGAGAGAGGCAGTGACTGGTCATATTAGCTAAGTCACACCAAATAATGGCTGACACAGTATCACTAATCATGCCATACTATGGCCAACATAGTATGGATTAAAAAAATTTACTATGACCTTCTTTCTGATTTTTCCTGGCTGATATGGAATGGGTTAAAATAGTTTCACTATGACCTTGTTTCTGATTTTTTCCCACCTTTTATGTCTTTTAAATTCAACAATTTATGAACCTTGGCAACTCATTATCAAAGAGCTCCAGGGAACACTCAACTGATTAAAACCCTTGACTAACCCTTCCCCAAAGAATCTACTTTCCTATGTCCTAGAAAATATTTCCCTTAAGTCAGTGAATCCACACGTCATATTTCCATGCATAATTGGCTAAAAGAGGGCCAACTAATTCCTTGACCAGAAAGCTTTATAATGTCAAAGGAAAGCCCTTTTAACGTCAGTGTACAAAGCAGTAATTTTGGAGAAGCATTTAGAAAAAAATGAAGCAAAGTAGCCAGTCATTCCAAGCAGCTGAGAAGAACCTGTAATGCACAGAACACATCCACCAAGGGCCGACCACGCCTTTCCACTATTCTTCTTGAAGAAAAAATAGATGTAAGCTGGATTAAATGCCCTCAGAACAGAGATGTCATAAGCAACTATGTTGTATAATCCAATGGATCCAAGAGTGAAGAACCAAAATGCTAGGGCAGGAGCAAACGTGAATCCCACTTTGCTGGTACCAAATCTCTGTATGCTGAACAATACTATAAGGATTACAATTGAAACAAGAACAACTGCATCTGCAATAAGAGAGTACAAACCAATAAATTCATTACTCAGGACATTATGTCATGTCATAAAGTTTTCACATGTTACAACCCGGAAAAGGTAGTGCAAGGAAATGAATATGGCACAGAGGATCAGATATATGGATTATTGTATTGAGTGCTCCACAAGTGTTGCAAACAAAAACATGCACATGCAGATTCGAATTTTGTCTATGCAAAGCACAGAGCCACAGATTAGAGTCTAAAGAGGACACTGGGGTAAAGACCCAAAGACAACATACACAAGAAAAAAGGAAAAGAGAAAAAGAGAATGCAGAAAACCTGTATTAAATCCTGGAATTTCACCCTGAAGGCCACTCACAGCGGACATTACTGAAACAACAGAAAAAAACAGTGAGAAATGTTAATAAGATCTCATATGGCATATAAACAACTGGGGAACACACAAGACAGAACAAGTTAGATACCTGACATTGCTGGAGTCAGAATGCCATCTCCAATGATCATGGAAGTACCCATCAGGACTAAAAGCAATAAGAGGGTTTTCAAAGAGGATTTTCTCTCCAAGCTCTCTTTTATATTCAAAGCCCTCTCCAGCTCAGGTGTGGGTAGCTTTAACCGAAAGCTGGAAATGAGTTCATCAGCAGGCTGTTGATTTGGCAGTAGATTGACTTTTGCATATCTGCAAATCAATGAGTACAAAGCAAAGGTACCTCCTGCAGCAACAATGATCATATTTCAGATATCACGTTTGCTCTTGGATTATATATAAGAAGGTTTAGGATCCTCTAATCAAGTATCATTACATAAATGCATTCAAAATACTGAATTGGTGAACCAACTCTAGGATGGGTGCTGCACAATAATCCTATTCATTAGTGATCATAAATTCCAGGCATCAACCACTTTGGGTTGATTAGAGCAACTGTATTTTTCTTTGCTTTTATTTTTTTCCTTATTAAGTATTTTACAACCCAAGCTTGCACTCAAGCTATGAACCTCTAAATCAAGCACTCATGGTATCCCCCAGTGAGGTAACAAATCATTTCAATTGTGTGGATTAAATAACAAGAGACAGTCAATCATTTCAATCTTCTAAAACCCAAACATCTATTTATAAGATGGCATATCAATTGGGGTTGTATATACTGAAACAGTTTTAGGGCCTAACATGTAATACTTGGTAGCCAATGCATTCTGGATACAGGTTCATACACAATCACAAAAGAGGCATGGATAAATACACGAAAAAAAATTCAAGATGACACAAGAATATTAGCAGCATACACACAATCACAAAAGAGGCATCGATAAATACACAAAAAAAATCAACATGACACAAGAATAATAGCAGCATACAGCTGAATAAGGTACACAAGAATACCAGCAGTTATCCAGTTGAATCAGATCCATTTTCAGGAAGAATAACAAATCCAAATAGATATCATCATACCTTCTCCATTATCATTAGCTTTAAGGACTATAAAAACGTATTTTGCAAGGGGAAGGAGCGCAATCGTGTACATCACTAGCGATAATGCTCCCAACACATCAACTTCCGATTCTATTGGAACCTTGCTAAACACATCAGTGAAAACATAAAGTGGGCTTGTGCCCAAGTCACCGTACACAACACCAAGAGTCTGAAATGCCAGTGCAAGGGTAGTAAGAACGGAGGGATCCTGCAAATCAAACATGCAAGATTATGCAAAAAAGAGAGTAAAAGCACATCATGGAAGGTAAAAAATCTACAGATGAAATGCACAGTAGAAGACAAAATGATTGATTCATTTGTAATGTGGAGCTAATCAAAATACAGAGCATGTTATTTTCATGCCACAATGTGAATTTTTAAAGCAGACAAAAGTCCTGATAGCAATTATTGTGCAATATATATGGCATCAAAATATAAGTTGATCAAGGAACCACGGGTTCAGTAACATGGATCCATTTAGATAAATCTAAAAGGGGAGGCAAAGTTTACTCCCCTTTCTGAACCCCTTGTCTCACATTCTTTAATATGATGTAGCATTTAACTACTCCAACTAACCCGACAACTACAGTGTATCCTCATCATTACCTGTATGTACAACCATAAACTCTTATCTTTTTCAATTATTTACCCTATTTATTGTCTTTAGTTATTGTATGACTTACATCATTTACAACTCCTTTTCAACCCCATCCCTTTTACACTTTGTTTACACCTATTGAAACAGATCCTAAATTTCAATGAACAGCTGGAATGAAAATATGCATGAACATCACATGTAGTTAAATCCAACCTTGGCAAGTCAAGACTGAGTAATGAATAGATAATTGAGAAGTTGGACAGTGTTGGAAACAAATTTCCATAACTTTCTAAAGCTTCAGAATTCAAATAAAATCATATATCAGTTGAAACAGCAGTGAAAAAGTACAACCCTGAAAATTAAACAAGGGCTCCAAAGCAAGCATTTGAAGACACCAAAATATCATTGAAAAGAAACAACCCTGAAGTGCCTTTGCAGTTAAGCAAACTTTTGTCAGAAAGAGAAGAATTAAAAACACAAAGCGGTCAGGCACCAAGCACACTAACCACAGAAGAACAGGAAGTGAAACAGCAAAGTCCATAAATGGCCCACAATATTAGTTATTTATGATTAACATTAAGCATTTTTATGATGCCCATATCCCAAAAACCAAAAGCTAACACCTGACAGGCATCACCAATGGTCACAAGCACAACTGTCATGTTTTCTTTCTCAACATCTATCAAGCCCAAGTGCTGGGATAGCTATACAGATCGGTTTGGCTTAGGTCCATCCACTCTATGTTCATTCAAATTGATGTTCTAGACCATGTGATTCTCTCACTTCTAAGTGGCCAAATCAAAAGCAAACCCGCAAAACTCGAACAAACTACCATGTTCATTAAGAATCATGACAGCTTTAAAATTTGAGAAGACGGGAAAATAGCAGTATAGACCTCCAGGTTGCATTAATAATCAACTCGCAAAGTCATTTTAGCTAGCAAGCCATTTCCTATGAAGGACGATAAATAAATAAATACATTATTACTACTCCTACCCATTCATGGTTGAACAACTCACAGGACTTATACTGAGTGAAAAAAAATGAAAGTAAAAAATTAAAAATAAAAATAAAAAGTCACCTATCTACAATGCAATTCTAATTTTTCTATGATGACCACAAACCCAGACTGTTTCCTTATAACCACTGCGAGACCAACTAAAGAAACCTGGAGAAAAAACTCTTCTTGGAAAACTATACTAAAAAGTCTTCTCTTTGCACCCTCCACACTCTCATCAACGCAGATAACTGGATACATCATTACATAATCCAAACCATTGAATTGCAGAATCCCATCACAGCTGGCCAATTTCCCAGGACCTTCTTCAAGCTCAGACTTCCAACTTGTGGCATATATAAGAAGGTGAACGGAATAACAGACCACAATGAACTAAGAGAGTGTTAGGCACTTGGTGTTTCCCAACTTCAGAAATTTCTGGGGCTTCGTCCATCAATGGTGGCAAAGACCAGCCTAAGGGTCTGGATTTCCAAACCTTGGACCCATTCACCGGAATCAACAACCTTCCTAACTCCCATGCCATTCATCTACTGGCTAGCCGATAATTCTTCCATCTCCACATTGCAAAATCTCCATTTTTTATAAAAAAAAAAGGGACAATAACAAGAAAAAGTAACTTTTAACTAGATTTAGATAAACCAAATGGTAAGTACTTGAAAGAGAGGGAGGGGGGAGGGGCGGGGGGCGGGGGGCGGGTAAAAGTGGAGTGAAGCTACCTTTGGATGTTGAGAATGAGACCCAGCAATTCCCATGGCTTCAACATCAAAGGAATCTACTCTCTTGGGCTTCCTCAAAAGTCGCCTTCTCAAGGTCCCACGGTCCCCGCGCTCGCCACGCTCTTCTCTGCTATCATCATCTTCAAGCACAGACCATGACTGTGAATCGGAATCTACTTCGCTTCCATCGACCCATCTCGATTCAGACCCATACACCAAACGAGCGCTGCTGGTCTCTTCAATCCCATCTGCCCTTTCTTCCATCTTCTTCTCCATTTTCTCACTGTGAACAACCTCAAAAAAGATCCAATCTTTCCCTGGTTTTTGAACACCTCACTGAAAATCAAGCAAAACCAACGTGCAGAATCATCTCCGGAATGTTAGGAAACGAGCCGCAGCGATTTTTCCTTGGGTTCGTGGTATGATTGGTGGCAGGTTCTGAGCCGGGATGACGACGAATCGCAGCCAGGCCAGGAACGCCGTTCAGCAGGCTGTGAATTAGAAAAATACGAAAAATGTGGGTGTCTGTCGGGAGCACGGAGCAATCTGCCTCTCCGGGAATGCTGCGACGTGTGCATGACACTTTTTGGACAGGAAATCTAACCAGTGGTTTGAACAGGGTATTCGTGTAAGATGTGTAATTTGGATTGGGTTAACCCCCGCAACCCAATTTCGGTAGGGTTATGTTTAAGTAAATCAAATTTTGATTTAAGGGATTTTGTTAGCCCACTCTCTTTGTAAACTGGGTTCGGTTAGGATTGATGATTAATTTATATGATCAATCCAATTTTCCATCCCTTCATGTATCGCATTAACTCTCAATAATTTATTTTTTACTTCTTTTCTTTTTTACCTAACTTTATTAAGGCATAACCCCTCAGTCTATGTACAATCTCTTTTCATTTTATTTATGATGAACATCTTTTTATTCATTTTCATCTTATTTTATCAAAGGTATATTTTTATTGAATTTGAGTAATATCCATTTAAGAGTTATGATTATATGTTGTCTTTCATTGTCTATGGAAGTGCTTTTAAAATGCCACTGCATTTTATTATGATATGCTAAATAAATTATTTATTTATTTATTTGAAATTAATTTGAGATAAAAATTTCAAATGATCTGAGTTTTCAAATAGAACCATCAACTAAAAATCAACCCATAATTTTATTAATAGATTTTTTTATTAGAATTTAATTTTAAAAGTTGGGCTAAAGTTAAGATAAAAGTTGCAACTTTGTAAATAGGTTTAAAGCTACATTTTTAGATTACAGTGTTATTCCAATTGGATTGGCTTGGCTTGGTTTGGTCTAATAGTAGGTTTTTTTAATTATAATATTAATAATAAATATATATATATATATAATTTGAAAAAATAATTAAATTAATATCTATAGTTGAGATTTTTAAAATTATTTAATTTAATTTAATTTAAATTTAAAAATAAATAGTTCACGAACCGACCGGTCCAACCGTCACCCATGACCGGTGGGAAACATTTGCAGTTCTAGTACACGTGTCGAACAAGTCCTGTTTTTTTTCCCCCTCTCTCTCTCTCTGTTCATATTTTGTGGACTCCCTATTTTAGAGATTGAATTTCCGTTTCCATGAATTTGATAACTTGCACGTACAACTAACGTTCCCATGGCAGCGTACTGTTGCGTGGAAGACTTCCTCATGCACTAATCTGGACGAAACAGCTTAACGTGCAACCGGTTGGACCACAAGATGAGAGCAGCCAATGATAATTTACGCGCATGAAATTTTGGCCGTTTTGCGTGCAAAAAGGCACATGTCATTTGCTTAAAAAAATAAAATTACCCTAAAAATTGCGCTTGCGTAGTTTGTTAGTTTCGTTTTGTTTTTTATTTTCTTGGATCTTATTCTTATCAGTGCTTTATTGATTAGCTCAACTATCCATGACTAAAAACTCGTTAAATCATTCTATCAGTGCTACTATTGGTCACATTTATTACTCTGCTACAAGTTTTGTCGCTTGCATATGTGATTAGCGTTATTTCAGTTTATAATGGAATATAAAAATTTGATGCAACATACTGTTCAAAGCAAGCATTTTTTTTTCTTACCCATTAGGGATTTAAAATTTAGGACCTGAGGAATCCTCGCATTCCAATTTTTAATCTTAAAAATGGCTATATAGAGCAAGATGTAAGCTATCTAAAGAGGAGTATATAAAACAAAAAAGAATTGCCTATCGTCAGAGTAAAGCTGGTAAAAATAGAAGCTATTTACAAATTCAAATTTATATTTCGATATATTATAGGAAATTAATTATAATAAAAGTTATTGGCTTAATTTTCAAATTCAATTATCAACCCGAAACTGAACCTAATTCTTTTAGAATTGGGTTCCAGTTAGATTTTAAAATTTAAAAACAGGGTTAAAATCTGGTCGAGTGAATGTGATTGGTCTTTATAGGTAGATCTGGTCGCATTTGCCTGACGTTCGGCTAACCATAAAATGTTATCTTTTCTGACATGGCCCGCCCAAGATGGCTCCTTCGTGGGAAGCCCTTCTTACAAGGCGTGCCTGTCATCCATGGGAGAGTGGGACCCACAGCGCTTTTTCATGTTCATTGTGCTGTATAAAATATTCTAAACATTATTTTCTCATTTGCTACCAGAAATATATGTATGGATCATAAATTCAAGTAGGCCATACAAAGAAAATTAGCGAGAGAGATGTTTTAAATGATGAAATTATTTTTGGACCACAAGCAATTTATAGTATACTATTTAAATATATATTTTTAAAATATAGCATATAAACGAGTAATAACTTTTTTGTAATTCTGATCTGGGAAGGCCCACACGAATGTCTGATTTGGGTAATTTTACAATAAAAATAGTTTATATTGTGGGTTATAGACCATCGGCGTCCCAGCTTGGTCCTGAAATAAACGGCTATTGTCATTTTGTCATGGACACGTAACTGATTGCAAGCAACGTGATGTACTTGCCGTCATTATAATAGATTATCCTGCCCTGAGATTATCCAATTGCTCTCAAGAAATAAAATAAAATGGTGGGCTCAAAGTAGCTTTTTTTAATTATAGATTTTTTTTTTTTATTTTGATGCCATCAATTTCACATGTGACTCAGGGTGTGTTTGGTAAATTAAAAAGAGAGGTGGAAATTCTTTTCCTCCTTTTCTCACTACCTTTTAATTAATGTTAAATACAACATTACGAGCATAATAATTTATTATTATTATTTATATTTTCAAGCGTTACTATTTATTTTATGCCTGGTCAATATTCTTTTATATCTCGCATTGCTTCGTTTCATTTTCTCCATATTTTTAAGTTTCATGTGAACGGGATGGCCCACGTGAGCCGCCGCCAAACAAAGGCCACCCACCGGTGCGGACGTCATTTTCGCCTATTTTCGGTCCAAAAAAGTTTCATTTCATGATTTCCAAACCGAGAATAAAGCATGTGATTTCGCGAAGGTTAATACGTGGTCCACAAAAAATGGGGCCCGCATTTAGTAATAAGTAATCCTTCTCTTCTCCTGAACATGAAGGACCACGCGCACAGCATTTTATTATGTCCACTGGAGCATGTAGGGACAGAAAAACTGGGTATAAAAAAGAGTAAATGATTTAATGCTGTTGAGGGTGAAAATTAAAAATAAAGTAAATAAAAATAAAATAAATATATTTTTTGAAAGAAAAAGTTGAGAATAAATAATATTAATAATAATAAAATTACCATATTAATGGGGTGAAATTCTTTTACAGCCCTATTTCATGGGTTCACTTGGGATAGAAGAAAAGAGGCAGAAAATCTGAAAAATAAATAAATAAAATAGATGAAATGATGTGATTAGATATAAAGCTAGAATAGAAATAAAATAGGTTAGCTTTTTTTTATAATGATATGGAAAATAATAACTGAAAATATATAAAATAATAAAAAATTATATTAGGTAGTTAAGTATCCAACCACGTTAAAATGTTGGAAAGAGAATGGAAAAGTGTAGAAAATTTTTCCACTTGTTTTTGCCTCTTCCCAACCCTATGTCAGTAAAAACATCCATTTTAATGAGCTGAATCCATCAATCCAGTAATGCTTTTGTCAGTAACCTTTACAATGCTGAACGTATGGTATACTCCGAAGGGTCACCTACCACAAATTTAAAAAGTATGGGGTAAAGACAATGGACGCCATGAAAACCGGTGCAAGTCGCGGGTCTTGGATGATCGGTGATGCTTAGATGTGCTTTACCTGATAAAAGGAATAAAATTGAGGGTTTGGATTGATGCATGTCATAGCTGGAAGCACTCCGTCGATGTATCGAACAATTCCTTACTCCTTAATGTAGAAGAAAAATAACTATTAATAGGAAAAAAAATAGTTGGCTGACATTTTTAATAAAATTATATTAATAGCATCCATAATAATCGGTTATATGAAATGGATTTGATTGGAATAGATATTGGTCACATGGGATTGATTTAATTTTTTTAAAAAATAATAAAAGTAGATAATAAACAAAAATAAAATGGCTACATCTCTTTTCATAAAAATAGAATTAACAATAAAATATGAGATTAAATGTATGAAAGGTAAAGTTGAGAAAACATGTAAATATGACCTCAAATGGAGCAACCATGGACTAATAGATTTCGCATGACAAATCTATTTTTTCAGTAAATATTTATATTTTTAATAATTATTTATATCCATTTACTCACTCCTCCATTTCCTTTGTTTTTTTTTCTTATTTTCAACCCTTGATTAGATCATTGAGATTGCCCTTGCAAAGCATGTTTATTTGCGCACGTTTATTAGCCATTGCATGCGCACCAAAACCAAATAAAGAATTTAGAGGCAGATTGCATAAAAATTTAAAAAGGAGATCGAATCTAGTAAAATAAGATTAATTCTGGTAGCGGATGCATCTAACTGGGCCCCTCTAGCCTGATTTATTGCCGGTCACATGGCTAGCCTATGGCCCTACTCTAAAAAGAGATTCCCACCACGTGATCCTCTCGAAAACCTAGGAGGCGCTACACACTAACCCAAGCAATAAAGTCAGCAATTGCATTAATTGCTCGTGCATCTCACAAAACATCCGCCAGAGCATTAAAAAGAAGACGAGCCAAAGATCTTCGTGTTTAAACGACGTCTCCATCATCGCCGTCGGACGCGAAAGACAGAGCAAGTTTGTCGTTTTGTGCGTTTGGCATTGCCTATGAAATTGGAAACGGACGGACAGTGGAAACGCACGGTAAAATCGGGATTGAAGAGAAATGTTAAATCTAAAGTTAATAATATTTGTTGGCAATTTAAAAAAAAGATCAAACTCTTTTTTTCTCTTTTTTAACCCTTTTAATTGATGTGATATTTCTTTATCCTAATAATTTTAATTTGTTTTATTATCTGTATTTTTTTAATTGTTATTCCCTAAATTTTTATTAAAATATTTAATTAATTAATTTATTTTTATTTAATTTATTTCTAGTTATCAGAGATAGGATTGGAGCTGATGTCTTTTGTCGATTTCTGAATGAATGAATGACGCTGGAGATGTTGACCGATCGCTATTGAAAATTTCTTTAAGATTGCCGGTCATTGTCACGATGCTAGTCTTTCTTAAGTGATAAAGACAGCTACACCAATCTTATGGCCTTGCTTCCATTACAGATTTGTCATGGATTTAAATCACGTCCCAAGTCGTTATTTACAGCCTCCAACGTTGTAGACGGCTCATTTTTCATACTTCTATTTATGTATGCAAGACAAACTGTATAAATAGTTAAGTTGATGCAGTTGGTTAGTCTATTACTGCAGAAGTGTATTAGGGATGGTATACACATTTAGTTTTAGTTAGGGTTTATTGCAGAAGTTTATTTGAGATGGTAAATTTACAACACGTTTTACAGATCTGTGCAAGGAGGGGAGAAATGTTTCCAGGTTCTGCAATTGATTGGGGGGGTAAGCAATTAGCACATAGATAGAAGTAGAATGTGCTAGCAACCACCTGATATTCCACCTAAGTTGCAGCCAAAGAAAAGGATGTGTCTGGTCCTACAGAGATTGGGCTAGGTCAGGAATGTCCATCACGGTCTTCTTCCCTGGGTCCAAAGTTACCTGCCTTTCCTGGGCTGTGCTCACATGTCTGGCCCGAGTCACACTCTCATCTACAAAGCCAGGGGTGCAACTTGGGCGTGATTGGAGTCAACACTAAGCTTATTTGTCAAGTTATCCAGGCTGTTCATGAGGCGGGCCCTAATGCATGAATACCTGTCCTAAGTACCATCAGGCAGGTGAAAATTGAGCAAAATAATGTTTTTAGAAAGCCTTTTTTAGTTCCAATTTTTAGTTTAGTCATCCATTTGGCTGCTTTTTGAGTTAGCCAGTATAATTCATCAATGAAGAAATCTATTGAATTTGCCTTGATTGACGTGAATGATATCCACATGCATGAAATCTTCTTTGACTTCTATGGGTGTGGTTAGTTTCATTTCTTGATGGGATTCTCTTGAAGTGATTTTGAAGATGGCAAATAAGAGGAGATAAGTCTGAAGTGCTAATGGATCTAGGCAGCTGTATGGTGTCCAACTTCGCCTTTGCCATGTTTTTGCCCTTTCCAAGCGCCGACATTGTAAATGTATCTGCTGAAATCTCGAAGGCGTGTTCTGCCCTTTTAATTTCAAAGCACGTGCTATGGTGAGCTCTATTCTGGCTTATGCATGGAAAATTTTTCAATCTCCTCCCCCCAAACAAGAGCCCAATATTCTATGCTGCAGGTCGTTTGGTAATGAGAAAAAAAAAGTTAGAAAAGTTTTTCGCCCTTTTCCACCATTCCCATGATTTTCTTTAATATGATTTGACATCTTAATTAACTAATAATTCTATTTTATCTTATTATTATTTATATTTTTTATCATTTTATACAAAAAAATTATTTATTTACTTTACTTTTAATTATTATCTTCTAATTATTTCCCTTACTTTTTACCTACTTTTTTCGCATTGTTTTTTTTCCCAAACTCTTTTCTTTATTCCAAAACAGACCCTATATTGGTTTCAGACCAGGATTGGATACTTTTTTTTTTTTCAAGAAAAGAGGTCCCAAAATAGAGTTAGTTATTCTTCTTATCTCTATTCACGCTAAAAAAGTAATCAACGGTCTGGATCACTTGATCATTGGTAGAGAAACATAAATCAAAGGAGCATATATACAGTGAAGCGTACAAACTATTGTATCATTCCATGTTCTGCCTAGGAATTTTTCCTTCGCGTCTAGTTCTCCGTCTCTTCTCCCAGGAGGCTCCAATCCGAGTTTGAAACGAAACCCTAGAATATCTCTCTGTCGCTCGCTCGCTCGCACGGAGGATTCGTCAGAGAAGAATTCACCGGATATTCCAGGTGATTTGAAAATTTTATCTCTGTATCTTTTTGCTTGTTGTGTTACATTCATGTTCTCTTTCGGATCTCTATCTCGGTATTACGAGTCGTGTTAGCTTCTCAGAGCACGTTTGGGCTGCCTTGTGCTGGATTCTGTACGATTTTTGAGTTTTTGTCATAAGAGCTCTCCATCGGTCGATTGTGGGAAAGGACGCTCCAAAATTGTTGTTTTTATGGTTTATATATGGATTCTTTGTTGTAATACTGCTTTTGATTGTTCGTTTTGGGGGTATTGATCGCCATTTGTGGTGGATTCACACTGTTGGAGATCTTATTAGCATATTTGTGAATTGGAGAGGTAAAAACCTTTAAATTCATGAATCAGGTTTAGATCCTGCTGTCCATGAGGTTTCAGTGGCCCAACTGCAATAGCGAGATAATTGATGCTTGACCATCACCGTCTGCTTCTTTTAAGTTGGAAGCATCGTCAATCGTTTGGATATGTTGCCTGTAAACACCATGGACTTTGAGTTAGACAAGCCCGTGAAGTACTTGAACCTGCTTGCCAACCAAACATGACCTTATAGGGGGGTTGATTTCATGAGGTTATTTTCCATGTTGTCTCAAATAACATCCTTGGCCATTGTAATACATCGTAAGTGCTTAATCACCAAGGTGATGCAAATGGTTATAAATTCCTATTATTCCTATTTTTGATGATGTAAATGTCGTTATGCAAACATCATCATTAAATATTTTTGGAGTTGAATGTATCTACTACCCTGCATTACTCCTGCAGCACCAAAAATATTTTCATAGATACAAGCTTTGGAATAATGTCTTACTCTAACTCCTTATACAATGCAGCTCATTGATATAGTTGAATATTTGCATCCAAAAAAAAATTATTTGACCTTTTACGCTTAATCATTGTGTGGTGATGTTCATCTTTTTCTTGTGGATTAGGTTGATCGCAGTGTCGTATAATGTCTCGAGTTTATGTTGGAAACCTAGATCCAAGAGTCTCTGAAAGGGATCTGGAAGATGAATTTCGGACCTATGGTGTGCTTCGAAGGTAAAGCTGTGATCGGTATGATATTTTGCTGCTGGAATATCCTAAAATATTTTTTGTCAGGAATAGTTCAACTTCCTTTTGGTGTGTTTGGTTTGAGGTAAACGATAGGTAAAATAAATGGAAAAATAAAAGAGGCAGAAAAAGGTAGGTGACAATGTCAGCATTATAGGGAGGGGTGTTAGTCATAAAGTGAATGAAGATGAGATAGATAGACTTTTCAAAAAGAAGGTAGGTAATGATATGAAAAAGTAGGTTAGTTATGGATAGTAAAATGTTATATCAATATGGAAAGTAGAGAAAAAGAGGCTTTTACCTCTCCTTTTCCACTTGGGGTCTTTTACCCTTCCTATTCCCTCAAATCAAACAATTCAGGTATTCTTGGTGGATTTTTTGTGTCAATTTGTGCATGTTTGGCTCAGAATGTATGAAAGCATTTGCTCTATTAGCATGTTGACTTATAATAGTGCAATTTGAATGTTCCGATCTTTTCAACTCTTAGCAATTCATTTGCATGCTCTTGCTAAATTCTAATCATGGGAATAGAATGAGGCCAGCCATGACTCAGGCTGTATAGCTCTGTGGCAAATCAAGTCCAATGGAAAATTGAGAATGGGGATACGGCTTGATACTTGGAATTCTGCCCCATTTGCTTGTATAAATGAAATGGAAGGACAAACTACTCTCTAAAAGTCTATACGGCAAACCAGTTGAAATCGGGCATTGGATGGTTTCAACTACTAACCAGGAATAAGTAGAACTAGCTACAATCATCCAAAATGCCTGAGATCAGCAAACCATCTGCAGGATACGACAGAGAATATTCTCTATCCTAGTACTTGAATCTGCTCTCATTTGCAGTCTAGGGTGTCTGGGATGCTGTTTCTGATGAGCTATATGAAATGAATATTGCTTATTGGTCAGATGTTAGATCACTGAATGATGCTTCCCTTTCGACATGCTAGTCAAAATTTGATTGGAGGAAAATTATGTGGCACTTTCAACCTTTGTTGGTAATTTTCTTTTGAAGAATCTGTTGGCACTTAAGCACAATGATCAAGTTTGAGGAGCAAACTCTGAAGTCTACACGTTAAATAGAGATATCTTTTTTTTTGAAAAAAAATATTTTGGCTTGCATGATACCTGCGATTTAACCATGTTGCTTTATGACTGATGTTTAACCATGTTGTCTGCTATGGATCAGAACTTTGGTATGGACTTGTTTTGTTAGTATCATCTTCCTCAATGGAGTCCTCTACCAAGTGCAAATTAGTATTCCAACCTTTACCATCTGGTAAAAGTGTTGAATCTATGCTAAATCTTTCTAAGGTTTGTTACTTGAGTCACCAAATTATAGGATTGGTACTCATAACCTTTACAACAAACTTCTGCATGCCTCATGACCTAGCAAATGATTACACCAGTTACTCCACAATGCTACAAGGACTTGTGAATCACCTGATTCCAATTATCCAGTGGAGGATGGATGTATTTTAAGAAACTTGAAAGTATGCACATATACCTCCATTGTGCTCCCAGAGAATTCTGTATTGAGTACCCTCTAATGTGCAACATAGGACACTCAAATTCAATGGATGAAATGAGTATACCTTGTGATGTGATGTCCAATATATGATTTTTTTTTGGCGTTTGGCAAATTTTGTAAGGTTTGGATGGTGATTTTGTAAATATGGGTAGGGTTATGCTCACTTTTGTCAGTAGCCATTGTTAAGTTCCCCTCTCCCTCCCCCTCCCCCTCCCCTTTCATTTTTTAACTCTCTTTTACTATTTGCAGTGTTTGGGTTGCTCGAAGGCCACCTGGTTATGCATTTGTTGAATTTGATGACCGTAGAGATGCTTTAGATGCAATCCGAGCCTTGGATGGTAAGTTATAAATGCTCTTCCTTTCCACAAATCATTATGATGGATTAATTGTTTACTGCTTTGGAGATTATTTTGTTTTTCCATGCTGTTTTTCCATATGCCAGCCTCTTTCTCATAAAGAACTTCTTGCAGTCCAATATGCTTTAGTAATAATGTTGCAGTTCTGCTTGTTCTACTATTAGAACTTGTTGCAGCTAGTTTTTTCAGCACTTCGACTCATGATTTCTGGTGGGTTTAAATCATCTGATATCAACTAGGTGGGGAAAGGATTAGATGATATCAATGGCAACAGATGTAAATGGATTACATTCCCATCCTTTACAGACTAATGGCTTTATGATCAAATAACTTGTGTAAGTTGTTGCTCAGACATGTGTTCTTGAACTATATAATTATAGTTCGTTTTTTTTTTTTTTGGGGGGGGGGGACACTTGGCAGGAAAAAATGGCTGGCGTGTTGAGCTTTCTCATAACTCCAAGGGCAGCGGCGGAAGCCGTGGTGGCAGTCGTTCACGTGGTGGGGTTGATGACTTGAAGTGTTATGAGTGTGGAGAAGTTGGACATTTTGCTCGGGAATGCCGTTTGCGCATTGGCTCTGGAGGATTGGGAAGTGGACGTCGTCGGAGCCCAAGTCCTCGATACCGCAGGAGCCCAAGTCCTCGATATCGTAGGAGCCCAAGTTACGGGCATAGGTGTGTATCTAGTTTTCTCTGTGGTCAAATTTTCATGGCTATGCAGTCCTCGTAAAACTTTGGGTTTTCCTTTCTGCTGCAGAAGTTATAGTCCACGCAGAAGGTCTCCTCGACGTCGCAGCTTGACACCTCGCAGGGGCCGAAGCCCAAGCAGGTCTCCACCTTATCGTCATTCTCAGGGTTCCCCTTATGCAAATGGGTAGGTCATGGATCTCCGTGTTAGTTATTGATTGGCAACTGTTATTGCCTTTTTTCTGAACTTACCTTTTAATTGAATGGTGCTGATTTGAGAAATCCTATTTTCAGAGATCGCCACCGAAGTCGGAGCTGAAGTGCATTGGCCATGGTGATTTATGAGAATCTGCATCCTTGTACTAATAGGATTGGAAATTTGAAGAGTGAAAGAACCTTGATATTTGATCTGCTGCATGGGCATGGAAAGTTGGTTGTCTTAGATCTCAAAAAAGTGAGTGAGTGGGTAAAGCTGTCTTCTAAAAGTGGTAGCTGCCATATGGGGCTTTTGGACTTGCTTTTGGCATATGGAGAGGTTACTTTCCTACTTCATATTTCCTTATTTAACTCTTTATCATGCATATATACGCTATATTTAGTGTGACCTTGTTTTGACTGCTACATCAATGGTTTAAACTTTAAAGTAGTAACGTACATGCATTTGGGAGATCTTACATAAACTTGTGCCTTTTGTGTTTGTTTTGAGGTGCGGTTCTGCTAAAAAGGCACCATTCGGGACTACTACTTGGGTTTTCTGCATCTGTGCTTCACACCATCTACTTATCGCAATTTGGGACACCATACTTCTCCTTATCTGGGTTTTCTGCATCTGTGCTCCGCACCATCTCCTTACTGCTGCTTAGTGTTTTTCCTGCTTGTCGGAATTGTTTAAAGCGCAAAAGGCTTGGTTGCAGGTGGCACATTGTTTGGTGGTCCCTTCTGCAGCAAAACTTCATGGTTGCTTTTCTGCTTAGGTTTTAGCGTTAAGCTAGCTGGTTTTAGATCATGAAGCTGCTCCAAGCGCTTCAGATACTTGTGTCTTCATGGTGTCTCACCAGCCTGTCCATGACATCTTTTGCCCCATTCAGCACCAGTTTGCACACCGTCACAATTAGTTGACAGTAAGGGGCACAACATCTAAGGTATTTTCTGTTGCTTTTATTGATCCTGGTAATGAATGAGGTGGCTGTGTATGAACCTGTATCTCTTGGTCATATATTTTGCATTCGGGTGGCCCCACAAGCCACAGATGGTATGAGATTTTTGAGTAACATGTGTTTCTGCAGCTGGCACTGCAAATGATAAATCGACTCAATCCCCACCAGTATTTTAGTGGACACAAAGCCTCAAATTGTTGGGAACAGCCGATGATGATGGCAATTTGATCTGCTGATGTGGGAGCAGTGGCAGAAGCACACCTGCTAAATGAAGGTCATGTTGGGTTGTCCTGGCATGCAGTTACAATGGTCAACAATCTGCCCACCAAAGAATTCGAATCGTTTGCAATTGTGCTCGCATCTAAACACTGCTTTGTTTTAACGGTAGCTGTCAGGCTGACTTTTGTGGGGGGTGGAATTTTTCATATGCGCGTTTCTTTTTTATGTAGGATGTATGAACAGATAGTGGAATGGTATGATTATTTTCCGTGATAATCCCTAGAAAATCTTTTCGCTGTAAGAAGAGATTTGGTTCTTGAGTGATTGGCATGGTTCTTGTCATTGTAATTGCTGTCAGGAAGCCTCTGCGGCAATCATTCCTGGCAACATAAATGTTTATGTCATTCGAACTGTCCACATCTTCTGGGTGTTATACAAACTGTCAATGTTTATGTCATGACAAAAAGGTTTTTTTATTTTTTTATTTTATCAAAATAGTAGGAAATGCTAAAATATTCATTTCGATGTATTTAATCCAAAGCTATTGGGGGCTATATGATAGGTTGATTGGTCAAGCGTCCGGTTTTGGTTTGACTAGTTCTCGAAGGTCTGGTTAATTTTGTTTGAACTCGTTTAAATTATTCTATACAAATATTTGAATAATAATTTAAAATGTAAGTATGAATAATTGGACTGCTGTAGTTTAGAAGCATGCTTTTCAGACCGCAAAATTGAAGTTGCTTTTTTTATTATACATAATAAAACAAAATACAAAATTAGAAAACTGTTAATTTGGCTTGATAATATGGTTGCGGGGAGTCAAATAAATGTAGTTAAGTAATTAAAGAGACTGTCCGTAACAATGCTGAGGTAGAGAAATGCTCCCAACCAATGCAATGGTGGCATAATGCGGAAAGAATTGCCCCTGATCAATGCACCTGTAGCATTACATATAGAGAGAGGACGATGAAAAGAGAACGATATAACGTCTCTTTCTCTCCTGTTCTGTTTTTAAATTTAGCTCATAGTTGGAATTTTTTTTTTTTGTCTTTTTCCTTTATAAAATGCTTCCTCTAGCGCCTCATCTGGCATTTTCATTCCAATTTTCGCTCCATTTAAAAATAATCCTACCCTTCCATTGTTCTGAATTTAAAACGTTTCCGTTCTACACCCTCAATTCACCTCAGCTCCAAACGGCCACAACAGCCTTTTCACCGAGCTTCTCCTGTTGTGTGCCCCTTGTACCCTTCCCTTTTTATCTATAGGCTTTCTTTCATCTACAGAGCTAATCCTTCCCAAAATGTCGAAGGCTTTGTAAGAGGAATGTTTCTTACGGACATGATGACCTCTGCTTGGATAGTCCTCCGGCAGCAAACATCATTGCAAATCAATATTCCAAGTGCTTTTACGTACGACATGTACAAGAATTGACTTTATCCCATTGAAGTTCTAATCACCCTTTTCTTTTTCAATTGAAATTATATCTATTTTATCATTTTGCCCTCAGACCATCCAGAGCCATCCCATCTTTGTTTACCACCATCTAAACACACCCCATCTTTGTAAATAAATAAATAAAACAGATTTTAGCTATCATCTTAATGTGCTTTTTTTTGGTTCTTGTATGTGAAAACATTTGTTCGTAAAGGTCTACAATTTAAAAACTAAATGTCATGCGAAGGCTTTTGGACATAGCCTAGCAATGGAAGTGGACATGGAAAACAAAACAGTACGCCTCAGCCGAAACCGAAAAAATAACTAGAAACAAACTAATGCTAACTCAATAAACAGATATTGGAAGATCCATACAGGCCATAGAATCCATGGCAACTTGTTTATGTGGATGGATGCGAAATAAAAATGGATTGGAAATATGATAAAATTTTAAAATTCTATCAACTCAGAGAGACCATTTTGGCCCTTAAGTCTCTCTCGAGAATGAGGATGATCATTGCCTGCAGCCTGCTGGTTAAAAATAGCAACTCCAATGCTCTGGACAAAGAATCCTTGGGAGGCACTTCACTGGCATTCTGAATCAATCACCCGTTTCGCAAACGAAGGCAAACAGAATGCAGCTGAATGGATCTGAAGAAGGCCAATCCAAGTAAGAAAGAGACCAAATTGAAATAAAACCAAGATAAGTTCTCGAAGGCTTACCTCTGAATTGTAAAACTTCAGCGGTCCTTTTGATTTGCATTGTTCATCACTCTCGTCTATTTGATTCACTGGGTCCTTGAAATCAACCAGGGGCCCCTCAGTGGAGCACAGCATGAAACCAATAACCCCACTGCATTGATGGGAAATATTTTTCTGTCAATATTAGGCAGTAAAACTATTGGATTGCGTCCATCAAAAAGCACTGCTACCAATCCATATCATGAATATCATCACCTATTAACTGAGTATTGCCTGAAATGCAACCAGATTGGGTGACGAAAAACATTTGCCTTGGTAGTTTGTTAGAAATTCATAATACACTGCTAATTATTTAAGTATAGCCTGGCAAAGACCCACTGCATGTCAATTTCGCCTACAAGTGACTCAAATGTGAACTGAAGTTAAATTCTCAATCCTTGTGGCTTAAGATTATTGAGTAAAATTCGACAGACTGGACAAATGCAGCATACAATGTCGTGAATGGCGAATAAGAATGCATACGGTCCATGAATGGAAAAAGCGAATACCTACGTTCCAACAAAAAAAGTTCGCAGGAAAGTGAAAACATGCCTGGGGTAAGTTGGTACTGTTGTCCATGCATAATTGACAGACCCTTTGAATATTTGACGACAAACAGTGACAATGTCTTCGATAATGTGCATGTGCAGCCATATACTTTCTGCCTGAGTACACATAACTCCTCCAGGGCGAAGTGCTCTGGCCACAGATTGAAAGAATGGTTTCTCAAAGAGCTCCTGAGCGGGACCTGAGGGAAAAAGTGAAAAAGCTTTAGTAACACTTATGCTTATGCACATTCACAAGCTGGGCAGGGGAGCGTAGAGAAGGAAAAAAGAACAATAATACTTCCAAAAAAGTATAGAAGATCCAAATTGGGCTATGAAAGATATCAGACCTATTGGGTCAGATGAATCCACTATGATAGCATCATAAGTTCCTTCAGGAACTTCCTTCAAAAAAGCAACTCCTGAAATGCAAACCCTCGAGAAATGAAATAAGAAACTGATGAAACAAGATGAGGAGAATATTTGCAGAAACTGGGTCTCAGCAAAACATAAACTCCTAACACAATGTTCAAAAATTGGACCCAACTTCAGAGAGATTATCTTCAATTCATGCAAAATATGGATGTTTTCTACAGCATCTACCAGCTCAATTAGGTATAATTGATTCAGGTTCTAGCTGACCAAGGTATTTTTGAACATCGGGTTTGACAGATTAGTGGTTGCTGAGGTCAACACTCCAAAGTTACTCCATGGTACCAAGAACTAATGGAAGCTACCATACCATCACCAATGTGGAGGGTGACACGGGGATCCTGGTATCCGACTGCGAGCTTTGGGAAAAATCGTTTAGAGACCTGGATGTAATAGATATTAACAATCAACTCACTGAATATGAAATCTTTTCAAGAAAAATCAGCACTCATTAAAGACTTATGATGCTAATATTACAAATTAATGCATGTTAACAGAACATTAACACTGTAAATTGAAAGTGTTGCACATAAACCACTTAAGGGAAAATTCATAGGTATGAGATTGTAATATCTTGTCCTGTACCATTGGTATTGTGATTGATGAGCTACAAAAATTCTCTATAAGAAATTGAAAAATGGTAATGAAAAGTTATTAATGAACCCTCTTTTAAGGAATTCATCAACCTATGCAAAAGGGAAATATGCTGCTTTCTGCATGTCACTTCTCTTACTGTTTCAATTAATTCCATTGACTTCTACATGGCTACATCTCCTTGTACCAGTATACACATACCACATGTCAGACAGTCATAACAAAAAAGAGACATAAATGAATGGCCTTTGACTTTATAAATGCGTAGGATATTAAAAAAATTATATGCAAATATGTTTCATATGAAATATTGATGACAAAATCCTAAGCCTGGTCCTTGACACCCATTAAGACAAAGATTTGAATCAATAATGTTTCCTTGTTTGAAGTTCCAATAAAAAAACATGATCGTGCTCAAAACGTTTTTCATATCCTCCTTAATAATCAGCCAACCAAACTGAATTTAAGTATTATCCAACCCCCCTTATGTGTGCATGTGAAGAATAAAAAAAAAGTTTGTCCTTTTTTATTTTCCCCTTTTGTTATTGTTGTTGGAGAGGGAGGAACATGAGATATCAAATGCATAGAAGATAAGCATGGGATTATTAGCAAACTTCACGCAAAAGATAAGACTAAAAGAGATCCTATACTCACATCCACAACCAATGCATCAATTTCACATATATCTATTTTCTCCACATAAGAATGGCGAGAAACTTCACGCAAAACACCACCATCACCGCCTCCAATAACCAAGACCTGCAGGAAGAAGCATGCTGGATGAATGAGTCAAGTTAATAAAGCATAGAACATTGCAGCTCTGAAGTGTATGAAGAGCCTTTTAGATAGATGCATAAAATTGTTTTTTTTTCTTCTCATCACAGACGGTAAGAAGCAACCCTCATCAAAATGGTATTAAAAATGGTTAGAAAACAGCTGGGCCTGTCACCATCCCATGTTTCATTCCACTTGTTATTTTTCCTTTTTCTTTTTTTCTTTCACTATTGGGGGTGGGGGGTGGGACCACTGTGGTTGTTAAATGGGGCACAGCATTGCATTACATAATGCATCTGGCCTTTTCAGGCATTATTCTCATTCTTTGATCCCTCGCTAATAAAACCAGACTGCATGCAATTTTCATTTACACTCAGCAGAATTATCAAAACTTGTCTTCATTGAATTACAAACAATTATCAGAAGCTGCTGTCCTCGTCAGATTATAAACAATCTTGTTAACAGAGGCTAGTAAATTGTCACTGCAAACATGATCAAAAAGGTATAAGAGCAGAATAAATGTATGAGAACCATTTCTGCTCCATGACCAAAGACCATAAGCCACTTGAACTGTCTCCCAATGAAAATGAAAATTACAGAAGAGCATTACATTTCAAATATTCTGGGCTGAGTGAAAACAGCATTGTCAACATCAAAGAGTTTCCTACTAAGCAAGGGCTCAGAATGAGTATGTGTGCACAACATGTCTGTTTCCATGTTTGTGAGTTTGTCAATGAAAAAGCAAATTTTACCACTAATGCTGTGGTAGTAACTTGATATCGGGTTGATCCAAATGTGATCCCCAAATTGGGGCTTATCTATGACGTTTCCAAAGTCAAGATATAATAATTACACAATAATCAGTTGCTGTTGATGACCAATTATAGGGTGCATGATGTAGTGTTTCTGCATCTTCAAGAATCCATGTGGTAGAATATCATGAATGATGGTGACCATTCTAATGCCCACTGCTAGCCAGACAAAGGTACTGCACCACTGTGATAACCAGTAGGAAATGACATAAAAAGAAGCCTAAAGCATGGTTATCTTCATTTAAGCAGCTCAGACTACAAAATTGGCAATTGAAGTTGAGGAAGAAAATCTCAATCTTCTATTACATAAAATATTGGATTTTCAGATGCTCAAGTACTGAAATAATGTTTAGCCAAGCTTCCTATTTCTGGATGCATGCATCATAGGATTTGGCATCTGAAGTGATAGAAAGAAATAAGGAATCGCATCATTCTTAGGCAGAGATGTATACCTTCTTAGGATTTGGAATAGAACACAGAGGAAGGTGGGTAATCATTTCTTGGTATGCACACTCGTCCCTCTCTGTGAGTTGAATAACCCCATCCAAGACAAGAACCTTCCCATATGTCGATGACTGAAGCATGAAACAAAAACAAAAGCAGAACGAAGATTAAGAAAATCAGACATCAACTAGACAGGTATCCATTTAGACAAGAAAAGTAGATATTACTACATAATCCACTTGCCACACACCTGAAACACCATAACTTTCTGATAATCGGACTTTCCCTGAAATAAAATCTTTTCTACCTTTAGGGAGTGTGCCTCTCCTATAAATAAATAATCAAACCAAGTCATAGAAATAGAAATTTGTGTCATTGTAGTTGACAATCGCCCAATGGCAGCTTAAAATTTGCAGAGACATATCAAATAAAGGAATAATGGCAAAAAAATTATAAAATTTTAACGGATGGGATCCACAGCTCAATAACTGGAGCAATTAATTAATGTGTTCATCATGAGATGAGCAATCATCCCAACTAGATGATCCATGAATAAAAATGGGCAACCACTGCCAAATCCACTATTTAGGGCAACCAAATAATATCATTAATATCCCCTGAAGAGGGCACCTGGGGTAACATCAATGTTCAGCATCCAATCCAGATCAGCGTAAGGTTAGCCTAAAATGCAAAATTTTCCAGTCCCAATAATAACTTCCATTTCCTTGGCCTCATCCGCCCATAAACTTGTAATTGGTATATACAATTTGGATGCTATTAGAAAAATAAAATTCAACAATGAACGAGTGATGGCTTTTTCTTGCAGCCTAGCACTGAAAACATTGACAAATCATAGGTCAGAACGAGTGAAAATGTTGCAGGAATCCACTAAGACCAAAATAAAAAAAAGGACCTATTAAACAACCGAATCTAAGAAAGCAAATAAACAATGATTATTAAATATAGGCAGTCATCTGAAATATCTTTTCTATTTTATAAGGAAATAGTTAGATATTTTAATCAAGTTTTATTTTTTTAAGTCAACAATAAATAAGAAGGAACGCAAAAAATCCAAGAGGGGAAACCCTGGGAGAAGAAAATGAAATCAACATTGCTTTAGATCATGAAGAATCCTACACCCACAAAGAAAGCACCCTAACAAAACAGAATCAAACGCTTTTAGCCCCATCGCTTGAACTGTTAGCCTAAGTATACACAGGAATAGGAAAAGACAGAAGCCCCAAGAAAAATATCCCTTCTTCACCCCTCGCAAAAGATGGAAACCCAAGCATCAAAACATACACCAGCAATACATTTGGAACTACCCAAGCTACCAAAAACACAAGAAATAGGAAATCTTTGAAACATTTTTTAAAATAAAAACAAAGAAACAGAATCCTAAAATAACAAGGAACAGAGATACAGTAGAAGAAATCCAAAAATACATATAAAGCAGAGATTATTAGGGTATAAAGGCCCAACTAAATGCCAGTAGGTGGTAAAACATCTATAAATAAAAGCTGAAATTTCCCAAAATCCTAATTTCAAAAAGCTACAAATACATCGGAAATAAATATCAGAATACTCAATCGCCAAAGCATAACACCCAAAAAAATAGAAGTTCATATAAATCATTGAATTGCAAAACCACCCAAAAATCCAAAAACATATATTCATGATAAAAGGAGGCCCACCTGGCCACATGGGGCTTATCTCGGAGAACCACCCATCAATCACAGCAGAAATCCCATCCGGGTTATCCACCTTATCCTCCTCCATCATCTCAACAACGGCATTCCCGTTGCTCCCACTCGCCTTCCCAAAGTCGACAGTCACCTCCCCATCCTCGCTCCCCTTCTGGGCCTCCACAGTCTCTTTGCCATCCCCGCTCCCCTTCTCAACCCCCACTGCCACCTCTCCATCTTCGCAGGGTTTCTGCCTCTTGATGGGCACATCATCAGAAGCAGGAGACAGAGAAACACTCTCTTCCCCTCCGGCCATGGATGGCAAAAACACCCTTTTCTGGCTCCCCCCAAAAAAACCAGAAAAACCCAATAAGGAATTGACGAATCTCGGCCTCTTTGTAGAAATAAGAAGTGGAATCCTTGCCTCCGCACCGCTGACAACGACTCCCCTTAACTGATAGGAAGCAAAGATAGATATATATATCATGCAAGAATCAACTCTCTCTCTCTCTCTCTCTCTCTCTCTCTCTCTCTCTCTCTCTCTCTCTC